>APFE030698199.1:109603-179681 GCA_000404065.3 Pinus taeda | reverse complement strand
AGTTAACAACACTCTCTACTTAGCAAATATGATTTCCCAGTGTACACCAGGAAAGATTACAACAACAAATGCATTGGAGCAATCATGTTATCCTGAGTTAGAAGAAAGAGGAAGATTAATTGTCGGGATTAATAGTTTAAACATGGAAGCATATTGGCACTTCCTAGTTAAGCCTCATACACAAAGAGCCGCCCTGAAATGTTTAACAGATGCCATCGAGTGTATGATTCCTGACATTCAAGATGCCACCTATGCTGTCCAACTCAGTTCGCGCGTCAACAAACCTCCGGAAATTGAGCCAATGCTTGCCATTAATCAGCTCAGATTCAAAGGAAAGCAACCGACTCAATGAATCATCCTCCAGCTCCCCAGATCGCCAGCTAAAATAGGAACAAAAGTTATTGATATCAGTTTAAGTAGCATTTCTGTTTAATAGATATTTAGATTAGTATTGTATTTATAGACCCTTTCATGTTTTTAGAAAGGATCGTAAAATTTTGTAAGAGACTTAATAGACTGAAGTTTGCACTACTGTGCTTCAGGCCATATTCTTTTATAAAACTCGACCAGTTGTTCTTACTTTAATGAAGAAATTTCTTTATACAATTGTGCACTATTGTCGTTGATTGAAGAATGTTTATGTGTTAAGGGAAGAACTACACATAGCGATTGATATCTGGGAGTGGCAAGCAGCTCATATGGTATTTCTATCTGTGTCTGAAGTCATTCTGTTTATATGAATTGTTATGTAATTATTCTTGCTATCATTGATTATATGCATGCGCTATAACAACAGATCTTATTCATTCCACTATTGGGTGTTTAGCGATGTGCCTTTTCTTTTAAATCATGTGTATGATAATGATATAAATGTATAAAGTGTGGTAATTTCGCTTCAAACGCTCTACTTAACTATTTAAGCACAGCAATCTTAAATGATTTAATATTTATGTCGTGAAGATACAGTCATCTATATGCTTGTATTTTAGACATAGAGCATCAAAAGCTATGCTTTAGAGCTCAATAGATTCCCGGGATAGTTTCATTTACTTATATTTCTGTCAATAGTTTTAGCCTTTCGCTCACCACTAGTGTTATCTATAAATCATTCACTCATCCCATTTATCTATTTCTAGGAAACTGGTCCCATTACCCCTAGTCGGAGCCACTACCCCAAACGGAAAAGGAGCTGCACTAAGGTCCGGACTGGGTGGTTTCCCCAATGTTGTTGCAGCGATTTTCGAGGCATCAACATAACCATACATGGCAAGAAGTTTGCTGCATTGGTGGACACATGGGCTACACATAGCTTCCTTAGCAGGAAAGTAGCAACATATTTTGGGAATAAAGCTGAAGTTGGGAGAGCGTTGAGTGCTTCCAAAGCACTAAAATCTACCATGAAAGCTGTGATAGGTGTTTTGAAGGACACTCATGTAAGAGTGGGTTCATGGTTTCAAAAGTTGTACTTGAGGGTGATCGACTTGCATGATCATACTATGGTGTTGGGGCAAGATTTTTTGAAAGCTGCACAAGCCATACCAATGGTGGACCGAGACATTCTCTTGATTACAACTAGAGGGAGAGACTATGATGGTTCTGATGAATAGGAGGAGTTGCTTGTGATATAGACCAAGGATTGCTTCGATGGCTTTGTATCCAAATGACTCAAATGTGAAGCATGATTATGTGGAGCAAAGGGGACTTGGATGTATGAATCAAACAACGAAGGAAAGGAAGATAGTTGACTTTGTTGCGAGAGCTAGAAGGAAAGATGAAGGTGGAAAGGCATTTTCACACATCTTGAGACAATTGACAGATGCATCTTCTATGAAGGATCTTCACCATGGAATTGCTGATGAAGGGAGTTCGAGTACTTCTTCTAAGGCAATGGTTGGGGAAGATTATGTGGGTAGATATCTGACTGGCATAGTGGATTTTTGCAGGTATGCCATGGGCATATATGACTTTTAGTTGATGAAAGACAAAATGAGAAGCTTGGTTGTACACATGAGGAGGTTGAAGCCGTGCATAAGTATTTGAGGATGCAATATCAATCAGATACATGGGTGGATGAGAGTCAAGGAGGAAAATTCTTGGCCATTCTTTCTAGATAGACCTTGGAGATAGGTGTGTGCAGGTCCTTGATATCTAGGAGAAATGGACCACCCTTACAAGGAGCCTTGGAGATGAGGCTTCTTTCTTGATAGGTTGATGATGCCTAGATGAATGCGACTGTATGAAAGAACATTTGCATTAGCACCATGGGAAGCATGTTGCAGATGAGATGATGGACTATGTCATGGATCCGAGCATGGATTATTTTACACTTGGAGATGGATTCTTAATCGAGTTGAGATTGTGACAGGATGCTGAGAAACAACCAACGGTGACCTGAGGAGGTTCATTCTCATGGGTTGAGTGCTACAGTTGGATTAGCTACCCAACTAGTTTGATGACATGGGGGCATGCAGTGCACCGAGTTTGTGTAAGATAGATGTCTTGGTTATGACCGAGATGTTGTGTTGGATGGAGTATTATGCAGTGATTCATATGATGATGATACATGATGAGGTTAGACACGATGTATGTTGCAGCGATGGCATGTAGTTGAGTTGGAGGGACCAACCTTCCACGATGGGGCGACATGTGGGATTGCAACAAATGTGGATTGATGATCATAGATTGAGGAGACTTCCTCTTCATAGAGTCATGAACCTTGGTGGTTTATCCAATGATGGAGTAGAGATGGGAAACATGGAAATTTTGCGAATGTTGGAGCTGGTGACACTTTGCGACGATGTATGATGGTGTTGTCGAGGATGAAAACCGTTTGAAGTGGGGGAGTATGTCACGACCACGAGCTGAGGCGCACTCATGTGCAACGAGTGATGGTGGGAGACAAACTTCAGTTATATGCGATGAGCGGCGGTGGGAGACAAACTTCGGTTACGTGCGACAAGCGGCGGTGGGAGACAAACTTCGGTTATGTGCAACGAGTCAAGTTTGCAACGACAAGTGGGCGCGTTCATTTAAACGCTCCCCGACGAGGGTGCGGCGACGAGTTGCGTAGTTGCGACGAGTTACTTATAGAGTCGAAAAACCGAGATTGGGAAAATTGGCTAAGTATGGGCGCACACGATGAGTTTATATGAGGTGTCGAAAAACCGACGAGTTGGTGGGCCGACATGCAGAGCAGGTGAGTTAGCGAGCTGACGTGCGGAGCGGAAGAGTTGGTGGGATGATGCATCATTTGGTAGTTTCATGGGCGAATCGTGTGGTCGGTTTGGGCAAGACGACCCAACTTGACACATGATGAGTTCGTATATATTGATGATGAATTGGTGGAGAAAGGCATCAATCGAAGTTTAAGTGAAGAAGCATTGAGCAACACTTGGGCGAGCAAAGGGAAGAGAAAAAGAAGAAGGGCGAGGTGTAGGTAGACTGAGGGCCGCAGTGCCAAGCCAAGACGAAAGGAACGAGCTGTAGGAAATTCGACAAACAGTTTTGGGTGAGTATGCATGGCGGGCGGACAGGCAAGTTGCAGGTGGGTGCTCTTGCCCGACCTGATAAGCGAGTTATAGGTGGGCGCTCTTGCCTGACCCAATAGGCGAGCTGCAGGTGGGTGCTCCTGCCTAGTGAACATGTGTGGAAGGTGACCCAGCAGGGTGGGCACTCCTACCCGACGGACGGGTCTGCGGTGTAGACGAGTTGCAGAGAGCTGCCAGTGTGATGATATGTGGATGAGTGCCGAATTGCGATGACCTGCGGACGACGATCTGGGGTGGGCGCCTCTGCCTGAGGGCGAGCTGCACAACATGACACCGGCGTGGGCCACCCTGAACAAAGAATGTGCGCGCTGCTGAATGGAAGGGGGACTCAACCCTATGAGGTGGGAGACCCGACATGAGCTGGCCGAGTTGTTGAAAATTAGAAAACTTTGTCAAGGTGAATCTTGGGGTTCTTGGCAAAGGCCGTACTTGTAAAAATACTAGTAAAAGATTGTATTATTATTATTGGGTAGACTCTAATCTGGGAGTTGCACCTCCCGTTAAAAGAAATTATTTCCGTTGTGCATATTTATATGATGATGATATTTATATGATGACGATGAATTTTAATTTCACTGTGTAAAATGATGAATGCTTAGTAGAATTGAAGAAAAATAACTAAGCGTTAGAATGTTAGGCGTAGCCTGTACTCATAAGTATTGGTGAAAACAAAGTGGGTAGCGGTGCCACACTTGCTTATGTGCGGTTGAAAGACCATCACCAGGATAGGGGTGTGACACCCTCCCTCTCTCTATTTTTCTCTTCTGTGTATTGGCCCATGGTATTGTAAAAAAACCAATTTAGAAGATAATAATATCCATGGTAAATATTCATGATTAAAAATCTTGTTATATTGTAAATATTAAATTTTTATCGGCTTATTAATTAAATTGAAAGATGGTTATGCAATCATTATTTTAATTTGTATGATAAAATGGATGTTAATTTATACGTACTATTTATTTGTTATATATTTTAATATGATATGTATATTATACTTTCTTGTATTAATATGTTTCGTATTTTATTAATAAAAACAAGTTGCAATATAAAAAAAATAAATTTAAAAAATATTTCACATCTAACGCTCACCATCCACCTATACTAAATTGTAAAATAAATTCAATTTATTTAACGTTTTTTTTTTTTAACAATCATATTTATATTATATATAATTATTTGAATGTTTCTATTTTCAATATTATCTATATATATGGTCCCATATTTTATTATTCGAATGTTTTCTATTTTCAATTTCATATTCTTAAGAGCTAAATCCCGTCTTTCCTTTATAATATCTCTCTTAACATTTGCTTAGCATATCATCAAAGCCTTTTTTTCCCAAAAAAAATACAATAATCATTAAACACAATAATCATTAATACAATTTTATTCCAAAAATTTTCTAACAAGATAAACATACATTATTCCAAAAAATTTCTAACAAAATAAACCTACATTTCTTGAGATAAATGTTCCTTCCATTTAATGGGTTAATATTGACTATTTAATGAAGCTATTTAATTAGTATATAAATATATTGGGTTGATATAAGTTTATGGATATATATTGTGTATAGAAAGAATAGAGCCATTTAATTAGTATATAAATATATTGGGTTGATATAAGTTTATGGATATATGTTGTGCATAGAAAGAATTAATGAGTAATTATTAATATAAATATATTTGTTTTTAATGTGGTCACTACATCTATAGGAAAATCTATGTAGATAAGCCAAACTAGTAAGGCTTAACCCCAAGGGCATCGAAGAGATTTGACCTTGTTACCTCTTGATTGGCAAGATGCCTAGCAATGGGAACTCTACCAACTAAGCTATCCCTTGAGGCTTTGTATATTTCTTTATTAAAAAAAAAAAAACATAATTTAAAATAAAACAAGTGCTAGAGTAGCTTCTCCCTGCCACTTAGTTTAAATATAGTTACACTAAAGTAAAAATATTGAATTCAAATTATTGTTGAGGTTTGTAATATGGACTATGAGTTATTTGAGAAAACAAAATCCTCTACGCCTAGTGAATTAGCAGAAAATGGGAAATAAAATAAAATATATATAATGAGTAATGGTCCAGGGAATGACACAAAATTTATCTTTACAATAATCTAGCGATAATTTATCAAAAAATACAACAATTATGTAAGTTTAATATTTTTAACCTTTAACAACATGCATTAACCGTTTAATGTGTATTTATATATATAAAAAATTGTGTTGGGTTTTTTTAGATATTAGCATTACACATGCCCATGGCTTAAGATATATAATAATAATTGGAATGAATATTTTTATTAAGATTATAAAATAGACACATTACTATATATGTGGCTAAGGCTTAATTGTTTTAACACCAATGAGTTTTGAAATCAAGCAATATGAAATTTTATTATCTAATTATACATTTCTATATTTAACAAGGTTATCCTTAAATATATCATATTGAAGATAAAACAATCATAGATGCCTAAACTATAGTAAATGGTTTTATTACATTTATTAAATTATTAAATTATATTTTATCATTATAATATGGTTTTAATTATTAGGTGATATTTACTTGTAATATATTGAATATAAGCAATTATTAATAGTTAAAAACACTTTTCATTATTTTCATCACATTCATTAAATTATTTAACATTTTTCATTATCATAATTTAATCTTAATTATTGGCTTATATAAATTACATGTAATTATAAGAGAGATTGGAAAAAAATAAATGATATCATTCGTAAAATTAAATAATATTATTTAAGTAAATTAAAACTAATATGATTTGAAGTAAAATTTGTAAAATAAAATTATGAATTTCTAAAATTGAAATATATTTTATATTTAATAACTAAAAAAATAGATTAAAAAAATCAACAATATTTATAATTAATGATATCAACACATTTCTATGTTATTAACTTTATTTGAACACAACTAGTTTTATTTCACAAATATATCACTTTATGCGTCTTTTTTATACTCGGGAAAAATATCGCTTTATACAGCTATTACACTTAATAAAATAAAATAACAAAGTTATATATATATATAGCCATGGTTCCTCTCTCCAACATGTTTAACATGTTACAATACATTGTATTAGAGGTATGTACACTACATGTAAGTTGGGTTTTCAAAAGGCAATCTTCCATAAGCATTTCTCTTTTTCTACCACCCACCAGTTTCACTTTTTCAATCTTCCATACTCGTTTGGGTCAGCATATGAAATTGTTTTTAATAATGTGAAGTGCAACATATTTAATATTCATAAACACATCATTTGGAGGGAGTAGGAAAGTAGTCATAGTGGATAAACCCCGCAAAACCTCTCATATTCGCTTGCAAACACTCGGGTCTTGGCTGACTGTAGCATTCATTTGAATCCTACAACAGTCATGGGTTTTGAATTTAGTTGCCGAGATTGTGAACTGTTGTGAACTATGTGATCAACTGAACATGTATGGGCTTTTCGGTGAAAGGATGTGGCAATACTATGTAGAGGCAAATAACAGTTAGCGTGGAATAGAAAAGGGTTTTGAGGTAGCGGAATGTGAAGAAACAAGGGGTGATGAGGTAGAAGGAGCAGCCACAATGAAGATAGACCTAAAGTGAATCACTATGGGACTCCATAGTGAAAACCTTAGTGACATAGAAGGAATATCATTCAAATATCGAGGATTGTCACGAAGAAGTTACCCTGTAGAGTAGTCGGAGTTTTGACTCCAGGAGAGAGTTGACATCGAGATAAAGATCAGGCATGAAGGACCAGTGGGCGTTGATGATGGGCAATGGAATACGAGAAGAAGCTATAGGTAGCATGACAACAGGTCAAGATCTAGAGGCAATTGCTTTGCCTTCTTCCACTTTGGGAAAAGTCGGACAGACAAGTCGAAAAACCTGGAAGGTTGGTGGCTTCATTCCGTAGATCTAAAGCGATAATGATCCAGCTGCCAAGGTTTTAACTCCTGTCAAAAATAATATCTGTCTAGCCAAGAATAAGAAGAAGCCTTTATCTTATTCCCAACTTGCAAGGAGTATTCATAAACTTGCTACAACAACTGATAAAAAGCTCCTAGAAGCAGCTAGTACATCAAGTAAATGTTAAAAATGCTAAAAATGACAAGGAAATCTCAGGTTTTGTGGAAACAAATCATTTGGGTCAAGTCAAAATTGCTTCAACAGACAAAACACGAAACTGGATTTGGGTAAATGCAAAGCAATATCAGGGCATTTTAAGGCGTAGGCTTGCTTTCCTTAAATGGGAGCAAATGAGAAGAAAACCGATCCAAATAAAGAAAATAAAGACAAGCAACAAAAACAAAGAAGAATAAATTATTTACAATCCCACATCTACACCTTTTACTTGGTCATCAAATCTATATGTCCAAGAATTGATGAAGGACAAGACAAGGCTGGAGATTTTGGAAGCCAAAGAACATGAAAGGGACCTCAAAATTTCATAGATCACAGTTGCAAACCAATGTCTAATGGAAGTTAATAGAATTTTAAAAGAATAGGTAACAATGTTACAAGAGGCTCTAGAGGTAGGAAAACAAGAATGGAAAAGCATGAAGACAACGTGGCAAAGCATGAAAGAATTAATAAAAACAAACATGGATGTGATAATTTCTAAACAAACTCAGGTAGATACACAAGTATCTCAACAAAAAAACATTTCCAAAGAGAAGGCAAAAAGGAACATTGGGAAAGATAGTCCAAAAGAAATCAAAGGTAGGGCTAAAGACACTAATGCTTACATAAGGACAGAGGAAGAATAAGATGCAAGTGCTCATAAAGCACATGAAATAGAGCACAAAGAAAGAAAGGACAGGGAAACAAACTTTATTATCAGGGGAATAAGAGATTATGGGAAGAATGAAACCACTCTCAATTTTACACGAGACTTTATGAAGGAGAAACTACATTGGAAGGGAAAATTTTCCAAGCAAGGAGGGTTGGGAGGATATGTGAAGAGAGGCCTCGACCTATAAAAGTCACCATGGCAAGTGTGCAAGACAAACACTAGCTTTTGGGTAAAAAGAAACTCTTGAAAGGCTCACACTTCTTCCTCGATGAAGATTTAACCAGAAAACAACAAGAGGAGAGAAGGGATGAAGTGGAGAAAATTAGAACAACAATAAAAGAAGGGAAAAGGGCATGGTTGTACAATGGTAAAGTTGTTATTGCAGTGTTTGGACCTCCGGGAAAAACAGGTCAGCAAGATGGTAGTAAAGAAAAAACAGAGAATTCGATAATATGGATGAAAACAATAAGAGCAGCATGGATGAAAAGGGGTGAAGACTCAAATTGAGTCTTATGTGCCAAACTGCTCAATAGTTAAATCCTACCCAGGTCTACATAAGTTTAGTTTGTTGGAATTGTATAGGTTACCATTGGAGGAGGGGACCTGGGTTGGGGCCTATTACGGAAGGTAGAGACATAATTTGTGTCACAGAAACTCATGAGCATGATGGTTGCAAAAATCCTGTGTTTGACGGTTATTTGAAGTTGGCAGTTTGGAACAAGGTAGCAAAAAATGACAAAGGGTATGGGGGAATACTAGTTTTAGTGAAAGAAAAAGAAGGCTGTCACATTCAATTAATTAAAGAAGATGCAAATAAACAATACTATGGTTGAAAATATCAGAGAATGAGAATCACATAACTATTGCAGCACAATATTTTTTCCCTCAAGTCTCAAAAACTTACATAAATAAGGGGCTTGACAACAAGGATCCGTATGCAGCTTTAAAAGAAGATATAGTCGTGTATTCTCAGCAGGGAGAAGTTCTTTTAGTAGGAGATTTCAATTATAGAACAACAAATAATCAAGCTAGCATTCTTTGTTGCAAAGAGGATAAAAATCCTATTTGGCTCACTGAAGAGGAGAATCCCCAATGGGTGAGGTGTTCATAACATGACAAAGTTATCAATCATTTTGGAGAGGAGCTGCTTACACTGTGTGGGGCTTTCAACTTAATTATTTGCAATGTTCTAGAAATATGGAAAAGGTCTGAGAACTTCACTTGCAACACATACAAAGGGGCAAATGTCATTGACTATGTGATGTGTTCACAAAGCTTGATAGAAAAGATAGATGAAGTTAATATTGGAGAGCATATTTGGGACTTAAAATCAGGCCATAACGCAATTTATATAAAGTTATCATGGTTAGAAGAAAGACAACATAGGAGGAAAACCCAATGCTCTCGACAATCACTATTAAGGGGAAAAATTCTTCTAACACAAGAAAGTTGTACTATCTTCAAGACAATGTTAGAGAGATTAATTCAGAAGGAGAAACCTGGTTTCAAAAGCTTCAATAGTCATGAGTTAACAAATATAATTCAAAGTGCACTTGATAAGTGCAAAAAATAGGAAATCAAAATCAATTTTTTTCTTTTAAATGCTTGGTTTGATGAGGAATGCAAAATGGAAAGGAGAACCTTGAAAAAGGCAGGAAAGGAGAAGATGAATGTAAAGTTATATAAGAAGATACTAAAAAGGAAAAAATACAAGTTCATGCAAACAAGGAGAGAAGAGTTAATATATTTAAGCAAGAATAATCCAAAGCTTTTATGGTAGGAACTGCAACCAAAGAAGAAGAAAATTGAAAATAATATTACAGCCAATCAATGGTTTGAATATGAAAGACAACTATATGAGAAAGAATCTAAGGCGGAGCCCCCCAGGATCAACACAACTTCAAAGCTCTTCACGTTACAAGAGGTGGAGAATGGAATTAAGAAGCTAAAAATAGGAAAGGCAAAGGACTTGGTTGAACTTCAAGCAGCTTATCTAAAATGGGGAATGAATGCTCTTGCACCACACATCATGGAAATATTCAACAACATCATTCAACAAGGGTTCCCAAGAGACTGGACAACTGGCCTAGCAATACCCCTTTTTAAAAGTGGAGACATTAATAATCCACCCAACTATAGAACAATTATGATCAATCCTTTGTTTGCAAAGCTTTTCAGCAGCATGGGAGAAACATAATTAGTAAGTGGGCAGAAGTAAAAGAAAACAGGGCAAGAGGACAAGTGGGTTTTAGGCCGAAGCATTCTACAGTGGATCATGGTATCACATTGAGACACATTATTGAAAAGGTTTGGGAGGACAAAGATGCTTTGTTGACTTCAAAAAAGCATTTGACACAGTCCCTAAAGATAAGTTGTGGTGTATAATGGAAGAACTTGAAATTCTTGTGCATTATAGAGCCGCTGTCCATAGACTTTATGAAGAGGTGAAAGTCAAGATTCGAACCTCAGCAAGTATTTCAGAAAGCTTTAGAAGTGACATTGGAGTTAAGAAAGGTTTCCCTTTATCCCCTACTCTTTTTGGTTTATATATTGATAAATTAGAAGAGTGGTTAAATCTGCAAGGTGGAGATGGTGTTCAGTTGGGGGAGTTTGTGATAAAGCTTCTTTTATATGTTGATGATATTGTATTGATTTCTAAATTGGCCCATGGATTGCAAATGCACTTATGTACCCTTGAGCATTTTTGTAGAGCAGTGGGGATGCAAGTCACTACTAAAAAGACCAAAATAATTATTTTCTATAATAAAAGGAAGCAGAGCCAACATATTTTCTTCTTTGAAGACAACATTCTTGAAGAAGTAAATGAGTACAAATACCTCGGAATTGATTTCAACACCAAACTCAATTGGGAGGGCTGCAGAAAGAAGAGAGTTTTAGGAGGGTGGAAAGCATTATATGCTCTTCAAAACAGATGTAGAGAGGCAGAGTTATGGGAGTGGAAAACAATTAAAGTGCTTTTTGGACTCCTAGTTTGTCCAGTGATGCTATATGGGTGTGAATTGTGGGATAACAACACCCCCATCTCAAAATGGAAACAAATTGAGAAAATCCAAAGACGCTTGATCATGAGAAAGTTCAAAATGAAAAGTTCAGTTCCTTATGAGATAATTTTGAGTGAAATAGGAGCAACTCCCATCGAAGCAATTGCTATGGTGCAACTCATAAGATATCTAAAAAGAATTGAGAAAATGAGAGTAGGTAGATGGCCTAATGTTATCTTCGATGAAGGTATGAGTGAAAGAAAGAAAAATGGATGAAACAAAACTACACATGGATGCAAAAATGGAATATCTACCTCAATGCACATCCCACAAATAGAAAGGAGCTAAAGGAGTTTTTTAATGGAGAAGTTTCGTAAAAAGGTATGGGGAAAAGAGTTGGGTAGAAATAAGAAGTACTACATTGACGAATTCAACCCTATGTGTGATCTACAACATAAAGAGTTCATCAGAGCTAGCATTTTGTGGAGGGCAAAGGTTCTTATTGTTCAATTAAGGACCAACTCGCATCAACTTCGGTGTGAAACAGGACGGTGAAAAAGGCCTAAAGAAGCTTGGGAAGAACGAGTGTGTACATTTTGCATGTCTGGGGCAATGGAATCGGAAAAACATTTCATTTTGGAATGTGAAGCATTGAAAGACATGAGAGAAAGTTATGAGAACATGTTAGCATCAATTTCTTAGCATTGTCTTTTTAGCGAGGGGATTGTTGGAAGGTTGGGCCAACTCATCATCAATTTGAATCAGAAAAGGATTGAATTGTAAAAAGTGAAAAACAGTGAACTAATGGTCTCATAGACTATTTTTAGTCTCGTGGACCATAAAAATATCATTTCATTTCATTGTATTAGTAAAAGATGATATATTTGGTTCATGAAAAAAGAAAATGAAGTTTCATCTCATAACCAGTGAATCATTATTTAATAAGAAGCTCATTAAACTTCCAATATTTTTAAAAATCATAGTAGGTTAATACTCATATGCTTGCAAGGAGGCGACATGCATTTTCGCACCAGGAGTTGCAGTTCACTGCAAGTGCACATATTTCATTTAGAATTTATAACCTGACACCACTGTTATTGTACAAGCACATATTACCAAGCATGCAACTATAAGATGTTTAAAATTATAGTGAATAACATTACAGATAAAAGGTGATAACAAATTTACAAAAAAAAAAAAGAATTTGTAAAGTTTTCCTTCGAAAAAGTTAAAAATTATTTAACATTATTGACTGGTCAGCGCAATATCAAATGCTGGAGGCAGGGTTAATAAAATATATTTATTTATAAAAAATAAATTGACAACCATTTAAAAATGAATTAAAAGAATTTATTAATTAAAATATATATAATAGGGATTTGATGACAATTTAAAATAAATTAATAGATTTAAAAATATTGACCACAATAAAATAAAATTAATCAATTAAATAATAAATAAAATTATTTGTTAAACATATTATGAAAAACAATTATTAAAAATATAAATAACAAGGTTCTAGGGAGCAACTCAATTGGTGATCCAAGGTTCAAATCCCCAAGTTGTGACTCGATTTATGGAGAGGAGGACATTTCGTAGACCCCCACAAGTTTATTGGTAGTTACGTGTCATTGTTAGGTTCCTCTAGGATAATAATAATAACAACAACAACAATAAGAATAAGATTTCGACCCATATATGTGTGTGCGCAGGGTGAGGTTTTTGACCATAAAATAAAATAAAGAAAAGGAAATAAATACATTTATCAATAAAGAAAAGGAAATTAATATACTTATTAAAAATCTAAAATTTTATTAAAAGGTTTTGAGTATAAGAAAATGGACAAGAAATTGAGAATGTGAAAAAAAAATGACTAGGGCTCCACATGTAAAGAAAAATATAAAATAAGGAGAGAGGAAAAGGTGGGGAGGAGAGAAGGGAAGGGAATGGTTAGGTTAGGTTAGTGACTGAGGTGGTGGACAAGAGGTTTCCACGAGTCATTCAGCTTGTCCCCATCTTCCCTATTGAATTTATTTGGGTGCTTTTTGATCTCTAAGGCTCCACGAATGAGGGGTGGTGGATAAGAGGTTTACACGAGTTATTGAGCTTGTCCCCATCTTCCCTATTGAATTTATTTAGGTGCTTTTAGATCTCTAAGGCTTCACGAATGAGGTGGATAGACTAGAAATGGGTAGGGGCAAGGATTTTAGTTTGGTCAAAGTTGATAAAGTGCTTGGCCGTGAAGGAATGTTCAACCAAAATTGATTTTAAAACACGATTGTGGGTACTATCAGTGATGTTTTCCTTTAACCAGACTTTAAGGGACCTACCATTTTGGCCAGTGTAGGACTTGCCACAAGAACATGGAATTTGGTAGACTAACCTAACCAAATCCATCATTAAGAATGGTTAATCTAATTCCCAAATCAATAAATCCATGATGTTCTCCTTTAACCAGACTTTAAGTGACCTACAAATTTGGCCAATGTAGGACTTGCCACAAGAACATGGAATTTGGTAGACTAACCTAACCAAATCCATCTTTAAGAATGGTTAATCTAATTCCCAAATCAATAAATCCATGATTTTCTCCTTTAACCAGACTTTAAGGGACCTACCATTTTGGCCAATGTAGGACTTGCCACAAGAACATGGAATTTGGTAGACTAACCTAACCAAATCCGTCATTAAGAATGGTTAATCTAATTCCCAAATCAATAAATCCTTTAAACATGCCCACTCTCACCACCTCCCCAAAGAACCCTTCCCCCTCGTAGGCCTCCACTTTCTCTTCCTTACATAAAAGGCACCGCTTATACCATCTCTAAGTTCTTACCAAGAAAGAACATCAAAACTTTATTTAAACCCAACAAAAGCTTAAAACAATTATTCAAGTAACCCAAGGATAGGCTTGATCCAATGTTCGGTTCTGGAGTCTACCAAATTCCATGTTCTTGTGGCAAGTCCTACATTGGCCAAACTAGTACGTCCTTTAAACCCTGGTTAAAGGAGCACATTGAAGATACTACCCACAACCATGCTTTAAAATAATCTCTACCTGAACATTCCTTCAAGAACAAGCACCTTATCATCTTTGATCAAACTAGAATCCTTGCCCCTGCTCCTTTCTAGTCTACCCGCCTCATTCGTGAAACCTTCTCCTCTCTCCTTTTATATTTTTCTTTGCTTAACCACTTCCATGTACCTTTTTTTCTTTGCGTTTTTCCTCTCCTTCCTTTCCTTTCATTTTACCTCTCTTCATTTTTATCCCTCCATTATTAGCATGATCATTAATTTGCCTAATCCTACTTTTCTTCTTTAAATATAAATAATTAATTTGAATATTATTTACATTATTAAGTAATCTAGAGTCCTAGTCAATTTAGTTTTTTTCATATTCTCAATTTCTTTCCCATTTTTATTATTTGTTTTCTTAGTATTTCAATTTCTTTCCGATTTTTATTAATTTTTGAAAATTATTTCGAACTTTTTAATAAAATTTATTTTTTTAATAAATATTAATGGTTTTTCTTTATTTTATTTTGTATTCGGAACTTTATTAATAAATAAAATATATTAATTAATTTAATCTATTTACAATAATATATATATTTTTATAAATATTTTAATTTAATTTTTTAATTGCGATGAAATCTTATTATTTATATTTCAATAATTACTTTTAATTCATTTATAAATTTAAATCAGGGTTAAAATATGTTTAGTAAATATATTTTATTTATTATTATTATTTTTTTTTTTATCTTATTTAATTTTATGCTATTCTATTGTATTCAAATTTTGCAAATTATATTAATTTATTTTAGTTTTTTAATAAATATATTTTATTTTTATTTTAAGTAGTGGTTAATTTTTTATTTATGAAAACTCCCGATCAGGGTGGTTAACGCGGTGAGATGGGAAGGCAGTAAAAGGACGAGGGGCGACAATTATGAGCCACCTTGCATCAAGAGATCACGGTAGGTGGATTGTACGTTAGGTAGACTGGGCATCATTTTAAATTGCAGTAGGAAGGATAATCTTAAGCTCAAAGGTGGTGGAGGTGACGGCGGAACAGTGATGGGACAAGGACCAGGTCGCACAAGGGAAAGCCGAGGAGGAGTGGGCTATTATGGCGAGTGCAGGTGGCAGAGAAAGACGGTGCAACAACACAAGAGAGGTCGACAGGTGAGAGGGAGTGGATACAGGTGGAGTCATAAGGGTAAGCAAGAAAGGAGCGTCCTCGAGGTGAGCGGAGGTAGGAAGGAAAAGGTGATAACCGGAGCAAGAGGAATCCACAGGGTCGACCTCCTGGGTTAAGGGAAATCCAGTGTAAGAGAATAGAGGACGGAATGAAGAGGATTGTAATGTCTGAGAGTAAGGGAAGAAGACCTTCGCGATCTGAAGGCATTAAGCCGGATCACTGGGAGGGAGAGGAACAGACCCGGGCAAACATGGAGGAGATATACGACCTGGAACGGGACAGTCGACTGCAAATAAGTAAAAGCGAAAGAGGTAAAGGGAGAATTATGGAAGAAACACGATCAACAAAGGTGGATATAAGAGATAAGAAAATCAGAGGCCGAGAAGAGGAAGTGGACACAGGATCACCTGATAACGAAATAGGACACGGAAGCAGGGCAAGGAAATACAATGTAGGCGGAGCAGGACGAGGAAGGGGCCGCAGAGGGAGAAGTGGACGTTGTCAAGTTGGTCATCAGGAACAAGGACGCAACAAAATAGCAGGAAACAAACGTGGAAGGAAAATGATGAAACGCCAGGTGCAGTATGCAGAGAGGGCATATAGTAAAGACATGCATGCAGATATTAGGAGGATAATTCAACATTTGGAGGAGGAG
Organism: Pinus taeda; assembly: GCA_000404065.3. NCBI lineage: Eukaryota > Viridiplantae > Streptophyta > Pinopsida > Pinales > Pinaceae > Pinus > Pinus taeda. The sequence goes on along the minus strand of APFE030698199.1, from coordinate 163,455 downwards.
GTGACCCAGGAGTAGTCAAAATCTGAGATGGAGGACTCGGAATATCTGTTTCCAGACCCTGGAAACACCAGAGGACGTATGTCCCTGTACAAATAGGCCTTACATGTGTATTGGGTCATGAAGCGGTTGTTAGCAAAGGCCATGGAACAGGTGGCCATGGAGATGGTTGAATTGGCCCAAGGCATTCCAAATCTAAAGAAAGAGATGAACAACCTTCAGATAACCCTTATGATGCAGGATGGCAAGCTTGACGAGATACAACAACAGCTAAAGAAGCTTACTTAGGAAGCAAAAGAGGAGGAGCACCAATCGAGCGCAATGGAAGAATGATTTTTCAAGATATGTCTATTATCTCCTTAGTTAGGAAGCTGAACAACATGCTACCCTCTGCTATCTTTTATAATGCAGTTAGCAAACAATGTTAGTTTCTTTGAATGGTTAGTATATATAGCATGGATAAACAGACTCAGTAAATTGTGTTTTTGGATGGCTATTAAGAACTTTAGATGGCCAACAGACCCAGTTTCCCTTCGGGACGGGTTGAGGCCATCGTATGTATATACTGGTTTTAACCTGTTCTAATATAAATGGTTCCATATTAACTTACAAAAAAAATAAATTTATTTATGCAAAAATATATGTTATTTATTTTAAATGGTGATCAATTTTTTTAATAAATATATTTTATGGTGGTCAATTATTTTTAATAAATATATTTTAATGATTAGTTGTTTTTTCTTTTATAAATATTTTAATAAACTAATCCACAACCTATACCTAAAAACTTATATCAACATACCCCTCTCTTCAATAATATTATTAGAGTCATCACATTTATTTTTTATAAATTTAGAGTTATAATGGTTGTTATGTATGCTTCGAATGTTGCGAAAACAACAATCTAAACTACATACACAAAATGTATCGAAAAATTACTTTCCTTAATGCATAAAGAATTAAATTTATATAGTATATATATATATATTATTTGATATGATTATTATAAAATTAAAAATCATGTGATAGAATAATAAAATAAAAATTTCATTTCGTTTATATTTTTAATATTTATAATTTTTTTAATAGTTTGAATATTACTTATATAATATTTTATTTATTTTCATTTTTCTTGGGAAAAATCGTAATTTTTTATTATAAATGGAAAATTACATGCTGTAAATGTCGGTGGCATATGATGTATGTATGGCTGTAGCCATCAAAATATATAGGTCTATACATAGGTACCCACTAAGGGTATACCTTTAGGTTCAGTAAATATTTATACAAAAATTCAAAATGTTGCTTTGCAAAAAATTTCTATTGTATGTTAAGATCATAGAAACTATGTAATTAGGGCCTGTCAACCCTTTGCTATATCTAGTCTATATATGGCCTGCGATAAAACTGGAAGATCTCTTCCTCCCCTTGTTCTTGGATCAACTATTGACCCCTAGGTTGATTCGTTGCCTCCTTTGAAAGTTGATCCGCAACTTGGTTGCTCTCCCTGTAAATGTGGAGACATGTAATCTGTTCAAATTGTGATTTTAAATGCAATGCATCATCCAAAATGTTCTTGAGAGAATGTACATGACAAGCAGATGTGCAATTGAACCAATTAATAACAATTTTAGAGTCCCCAAAGATCTGAATGTGTCTACAGTTATATGCCAATGCAAAGTATAATAAGTGACGAAGCGAGATGAGCTCAACGAAATTGTTTGTGCCACCACCCAGCCCCATGGAGATTCAGAAGGAGTGATTGTCAGATAGATGGAGCAAGATACCCCACCCCCACACCCCTGATCTTGAGCGGAGCTGTCGAAGTAAGCCCATGGATGGTCACGGTTTATAACTTTGGGAGTTATAGTGCGAGCAGGAGTGGACTGTTCATCCTCGGGTATTTCATTGAAATTGCTGTAGATCCTTGTGATTACAAAAGGCCACCAAATATGCAGATTGTTAAAGATGATGTTGTTTCGACTTAACCAAATATGCCATCATATAATTAGTGGGAGATTACGATTCTTCATGTAGGGGGAAGCTATCCACCAGCTGTTCCAGGCCTCCTTGATGTTGCGACCATCCCAATGCTGTGATATGTCTAGAGAGGAGAGGACTTGCTCCCAGATGTGTCGAGTAGTTGAGCAGAACAGGAAGAGATGATCTTTCGATTCTTCATCCTATTGACAAATGACACACCAAGTCGGTCCGAAGTGTGATATTTTCATCAGGTTGATGCCTGTAGGAATTTTATTCAATATGATGTTCCACATAAAAAACCGAGTTCGTGGTGGTGCCTTGAGTCTCTAGAGTGATTTCCACCACCCCTCCAGAATAGGGGGCTTGTGCGCAACATGTATAATGGGATATCCAACTTTAGGAGAGTAGACTTCATGAGCTGTAGGGGCCCATATGAGATCATCATCACCATTAGATATTCAGACATGTGATTCAGATAACGCATTTATATAGATCCCCCAATCCTAAATCCACTGTTCTGGAATGCCTAGTGTAGCTGCAGATTTCTAGGCTTGTATGAAAATAGTAGAGTTCTGTTGATCTGCAATGTGCAATTGAGATAATACCCCTGCTATTTAGGATGAAATAAGTTTCGGAGGGAGTCGATAGAGGTTACCACAACCTGTCCATGGATCAATCCCAATGCAGACTATTGTTCTATCATTAATTCACCAGGTGAGTCCATTCCTGATGGTAGGGAGGGTTTGTGATACGATCCTATAGATGACAGAGATGCCCTATTTGTTCCAACATGGAAGGCAAACCCAATCCATGAGATTTTAGGGCTAGATGTATTCATTGATGACCACTTATGTCCACAGACTTCTAGACTTTAGGAGAAGTCATCCCAATTTGGCAGCCAATGCATGTGGAAAAGTAGGAAGATCTTTGAGACCCCATCCTAACCATTTCTTGGGTAATGCTATGTGACTCCATCTAACCCAAGCATATGACTTTCCTTCCTTGTGTCCATTCCAAAGAAATTTGCAACAATTTTTTTGTATTCTTGAAAGTATACCTTGAGGAATCCAAGCAAGTGACATCCAGTAAATCGGTGTGGCTTCCAATACTGATTTTATAAGCACCATACTCCCTGCTCTGGATAAGAATCGGTGGTTCCAATTGATCAATTTTTTTTCCACCTTAGTCACCAACCAAGTCCAGTCAACTATTTTGTATCCATGAGATTTTATGCGAAACCCCAAATATTTAAGTTCATCATCCAGTTGAAGGATTTGGAAGGGGAACTTCTGATGAGCATGTCTGGATTCCTGTGGTGAACAAGCCGAGAAGGTGATGGTGGACTTTGGTCTGTTGGTTTCCATCCCAATAGCCGAACATAATAATTGCATTACATCATAGAGAGAATTAAAGTCTCATATGCCTCCATTGAGGAAGATAAGCACATCAACAACGAAAAGGAGATGGGTTAAGATACACTAATCATTGATCTTGAGCCCCTAAAGTCTCCCAGCTCTTTTTTCCTGAATGATCAACCTACTTAATTCCTCCATGACCAGCAACAAAAGTAATGGCGATAGTAGGCATCCTTGTTTGAGGCCCCTCTTGGCATGGAAGAAATTGGAGGCAGATCCATTAATAAGAACACTAAAGGAGACGGTAGAGATGCAACACACAATCCATTGGATCAGTGTGATAGGGAAACCAAGGTGAGTGAGTAACATCCTAAGATAGAGCCAGCTAACACGATCAAAAGCCTTTGATAGATCAATTTTGAGAATAACTCCTTTTAGATTCTTCAATTTGATTGATTGGAGAGCTTCCTGTGCTGTGCCAATGGCCTCATGAATCTATTGATTGTGGAGGAAAGCAAATTGTTGAAAAGAAATGTTGTCCGAGAGAATGGGCTTGATACAATTGGCTATCATTTTGGCTATAATCTTGTATAAGTAGTTGCAAAGGGATATGGGCCGAAAATCATTGAAGGATTGAGGGGAATCCACCTTAGGGATGAGGGCAATGAAGGGGGTATTGATGGCCTCATACATGCACCCAATAATCCTACATTCCTCTATGACCTTGAGTAGATCCATGCCTAAGGTCTCAAAAAAGGCTAGGTAGAATTCTATAGACCACCCATCAGGGCCAGGGCTTTTATCCTTCTTGAACCATTTCAGGGTCTTCAGATATATCAGGGTCAACAAACCGAGGGAAGTCCTATATGATATTGATTATCTTTTTTGTGAAGTGAAATTTTATTGGCCGTAAATATTGAGGTTTATATTGTGGATTACATTATTTTAGTTGGTCTCTTATCAGGGAGACTTGATCATAACAACAAAAATTAATCCTCAATGAGAAAATAGACAATATAAAAATGATTGTTCCAAAACTATCCAAGCTGAATTTAAAAAACAAGCCTAGTTGGTCGAATACATAGGACGTATCATGAAGAAAACTAACCTCCACAGACATACCAACATAATGCCATAGGGTTTGAGTCAGAGCCTACCACTGGTATGAGGTCTAGTGGGCTATTTGGAGGACACCCAACATTCAAGGGAATGCCTAATAAAAACGCGACTCACTCCATCCTATGATTAAGAGTTTACATGTGGTTGTGTAAGTGGTCCAAAGATTGGATAATGTCCAATGAGGATTCATGTTGATCGTGAATAATTGTTCCAAGCAAGAACTTCATATGTTATTATAGGTCCACCGTTCACATATATTGGTTGAACTTGCCTCTCATGTGTCCTGTATCTGGTATCTACTCCATCGATTCCATCCACAGTTCATAATATGGAAGGGGTGTTCTATGGGATGAAGCCTCACATTCCGCACCAGTGATCTTTACCTGTATGTGGCTAGGAGTAAGATCTTTCTAGCATGCTGCAAACCTAATAATGTGGTGATGTAGTTTGGTATTCCCATGTTGGGCTCTTTCCTGATAATATGTAGCTCCATGTTAGACTCTATCCCTTTGACGTGGCATGGTTTTCTAGTTTGTAAATGATTTATCAAAGAGGTATGCTTTTTTTCGTGGAGGACCAATGCACCATTGCCACACTCTCTATTCCAGCATGAGACTAGATACCGCCCATTGTTGCACCACCAACAAGAAATTGCGCTCAATATTAATGACAGAACCTCCCCACTTCTTTCGAATATCATACAAACTCACTGCAACTACTCTTAAGCTATGATATTGACTAAATTGAAAAAATAAATAATAATAATTACTCATATCTTTCAGTTAATTTTTTCCCAAACTTTTCACCCATAGTATTCACTTCCTTTCAGTATTTTTGACACTAGAAATTTCAACCATTCAATCCAAAAATAACTTAAATCTCACATTTCAATTGAATCATCTTTTAAGGGTTCCAAACATTAAATTCCTAACTTGTCTTTTAGACCAAGTCAATATTTTCTTTGCAAAAGAGTTGTTGAGGGAGATCCCTTAGATGAAAGTTGTAAAATTGGTATACTTAAGAATTCAATTACTCAGAGGAAAATTATAAAAGTAGTACACATGCATGTACCTATTACACATGTTCATTAATTAGGGGGAAAACATTAAAATGTGATATCCTTAAAAATGAAAAATGACGAGCAGTTTGTTATCTAACCTATAAAGTCTAAAGGTGGGATAATTTGCTTCCTATTAATGTTAGTGATCTCCTCTCCCAACGACTTAAAAAAAACACTTAAAATAGGGAGAAACATTCAATTTGAGCATAAATTTCAACAAAGAAATTATCATATTACACTGCTTACCCAACACTAAAGCTCATCATTCATGTGTGATTGTTCATCATATCATGCAATTGTGGTTTATGAACATGCAGGCTATTATCCTTGCTGCATGCAGTAGATAATGCATTGGGTTTTTTGGTCAAACACATATTATTTTGGTTAGACTCAAAAAATTGCAAACTTTCTATAGTTTAATATTGTATATTGAAATTTATTATTTTTTTAACAATAATTTAATTTATCTATCTTCGACCTGATTGTCTAGGAATTTGCACATCTTATTGCTCATTGCCTATATTAGCAAACCTAAAAGTACAAAGGTCCCATCACTAGTTTGATCTTGCGCTAATAGTAGGGTACGGGTCATTCGTTTCAACTTTTTTGGCTCTAATTTTTTGCAACCTTTTCATCAAAAATTCAGTATATAGGAAAACGAATGTAAGATTTTAGAGTACACTCTTACAAAGTCTGAAACATTTTTTTATGGTGGGTAACAAGTTGCCTAGCAGTTTATTCTTCCTGAGCCTTCTGAAAAAGCCAGGAAGAAAGTTCTATCCCCAAGAAAACCTTTGAACACATATCTAGGCTTTCAATCAATTTTCTTCCTAGGATTATTGTATTAAACAATATGTTACACTAGACCAAACATACTTGCCATTAGCTTTGGTCCTCAAACTTTCAAATAATCGATTTTTTTGGGAGAAGTGTAAGTATTCAAGTTCTCACCTATACTACCCTAATTGTTGTGTTAAGTTTTTTTGAACAATTCTAAAGTATAAGACATTAATTTGATCATAATGTTGTACAAGACAAAAACCGCAAGTCTCTGATTAAAATCGACCACATTTTCTTAATTTTTTTAGGACTTTAGACATATACCTTTCATATTTCAAAACAATCTGTCAAAGAGAGTTTCTTAGAATCTTAATACAAACCTTTGTTAGAGAATAATTTAAACGTTCATAAAATATCAATAAATTTATACCTTCCATGTTCCTTTACATGTAAAGCGGGCATTAGGCAGGCTTATGTTTCCTTGAATGTTGAAGATGGGAAGAACATGATCTATTCCCCTTTCCTAGGCTTGCATGCTTCCACGCTTTATCATCAACGGAAACTTTGAACTGATGGTTACATACAAATATAATTTTTCAACTTTGGATTCTCTTCGTAAGCCATGACCATTCTTTACTCTGTGTTTTATCTCATATCACATGATTGAATGGATCTTTTGGAACCTATGATTATGATAGAGGAAATTTATCAGTTTTACTATAACCAATTCATAAAATAAGTGTGTCTAACAATTTTTTCCTGTATCATATGATTGAGTCTTTAGGAACAAAAGAAATTTACTGTAGCTTAGTTATATGTTATGAGTTATAAATCGAAGTAAGTCAGAATAACTTTTACACCTTTCAAATGAAGTAGATGTGGGTGACACCTGGTTTTTTTTTTTCATTTTTTTTCACTTCTGGTTCACGAATAACCATGGTCAGTGGGTCCTCTACGTCCAGGGTTGTTCAACCCTAGGGTGGACCCCACCCGAAGGGGGTCACACCCCTCGGCCTATTTACTGACCTGACCCCAAGAGTTTTGGGGGTTCGACCCTGTGACCTCCCATTGGCGAGGCACTTGATTGACCGATTGAGCTAACTCTTGGGGCTGTGGGTGACACCTATTAAAAAAGTAACTCTAACTTTAAAGAAGTTTAAGCCCAACTTCATAAAAAGTTATGTCGAAGCATTCAAATTCTTTGTAAAAGTATAGGCTTCAGAAATCCTTTAGATGTTAGGTAGATCTTGCTTTGGAAAAGTATGGGCATGCTTGTATTTAACAAAAATATTCCATTGTTTCTATTAACGTATATATATGTTGTTATATGATATCACTTTCCTCAAATACCACCAACATTCTAGGATATCATTATTATATGATAATGCTTTCCCCAATTACCACTGGCATTCCATGATATCATTATTCTTCAACAAGTCCAATTAATGTAGTCTTATTTGTTCAAAGTTCGAGAAAATGAGCATATATGCTAGTTGCAATTCATCAATATCAATTATGGCTTCTCTATTTAAAAACATATAAGCCTATACACGCTCTGCTATTATCTTTTGCATGATGGAATATTGACATAGTTAAAATCTATATTTCCCTTGATTTTCCCAACTTTGTGTCTATATATATTTTCAGGTTAGAGAATTTTTTGTTCATAGAAGGCATCTAAATCTCACGACATGCAATGTGTGAAAATTGGAGCAATAATTTTTGAATCATGATACCTTAATCTTGTAAAAATATTTACCTACACTATTTTCATGTGGCTATTGCATCAATCGTTTCTTAAAGATTTTTTTTCCTAGATCTTGTGGGCTCCACCAGGCCAGGTCGGGGTTAGAGTTGATCTCTTCGTGTGGGCTGTTAAGTGAAACTCAGTTTTGACTTCCAACTAATGGGGTTGAGGCCGATCTCATAGTTGGGCCGACATTCTAATTACCACCAATGCGAACTTTCACCATAATCTTCACACCAGGATATCAATAAAATTCATTTAAGATTTCAAGGTTGACTATTATTAATGAGACAATTTAGATAAAAGAATTCTAAAATCATATTCTACCCATAATTCATTTCATTTATTGATGTTATCGTTGGACAAATAACAATAACAACATGATTTTTTTTTGACATAAATAATATTTTTTAATAAATAAATTGTAACCAACTTTCTTATTCAACAGCGAGCATTTTGGTTGCACTCACAAGTTGATTTGGTTGGTCATTAGTCCCTCCAAGCATGGAAACATAAATTGCACTAATACAAACTCAAAATCCCTGAAGACCATTAGTAATGCATAGGCATGACGTTACAATATCTTTTATTGTAATTGATGGATTTGTATATTGTTACACGGTTAACATTATACTCATTGGTGTCATGTAGTTCACGAGGTAATGTGTACTATTATTAAGACAATTTAGATAGAAGAATTATAAAATCATATTCTATTGATAATTCATTTCATTTATTGACATTATCATTGGAGAAATAACACCAGCATCGTGAATTATTATTATTATTATTTTTTTTTTTTCGATTTAAATGATTTTTTTTTTTAACTAAATAAATTATAACCAACTTTCTTATTCAAGAGCAACCAACTTTCTTATTCAAGAACGAGCATATCCTTTAAAATTTTTAAATACATTTAATTTTTTCTTATACTCACCAGTTGATTTGGTTGGTTATTGGTCACTCCAAGCATGGCAACATAAATCACACTAATACAAACTCAAACACTAATACAAACTCAAAATCCACGGAGATCGTTAGTAATTCATGGGCATGAAGTTACACGACCCCCTTAAATGGAAACATGACTAGTTAGCTAAACAAAATAACAAAATCTATTTAAATAATAATGGGTATCTTGTGAATTTGATCTTTTGATTAAGGATCAAAGAGTTAACAAAATCTATTTAAATAATAATGGGTATCTTGTGAATTTGGTTTTTTGATTAAGGATCAAAGAGTTTTTCTTTATTTATTTATAGAATCTAGCTGCAACATGGCAACAGAGTGAGATTTTGTCTACAAGGCCTCACCAAAAGTGTGGCCAGAGTGTGTGCTAAAATGGGTGTATATGTCGGCATTGCGGTTCTTGAACAGATCCAAAAAGCTCAGTTGGATGTTGTCCTATATGGTGCATTTTTGTGGAAATGAATACTTCAAATATGGAATGACTTTGATCAAGGACACTACCTTGACATGAGAGATGGGAATTAGGGTAAATTTCTTATGCTTTTGGTGTGTAGGGTAGGAGTAACTGGGGGAACAATGGGTAAAGCCTATGCCAAGTTACAAAGGGCTTCCATTATATACGCTATTATGAAAAAGGATTTATAAGGAGTAGTTGGTTGTCAAAAGTGCAGTGTATTACCCTGGTATGGTGCCTAGATATGTGTTCAAAAGGCATTCCATGTCTGATACGATCACTGCCATGAAGTTGACTTCCAGATTCTGCATCACAGATTCAAAACTCCAGAATGAAAAGTCACAACTGTATATGCTATATCTAAGAACATTGTTGTTGTTTTGTCAGACATTGTCAAATGTTTTAAAAATACAAATGTAAAATGGAATAAACCAATGTGTGTGTATTTAATAAAGAATGCTATAACTTCACAATGATATTTCTAGACTCGTCGATGTCTGATAACAATTGCAATATATAGCCCTACAATATATAGACTAGGTTGGGATCAGAGTTGATCTCTTCTTGTAGGCTGTCAAGTGAAATTCAGTCTTGACCTCCGATTACTGGGGTTGGGGTTAATCTCATAGTCGGAGTTGATCTCTTCCTATGGGCTGTCAAGTGAAACTCAATCCCGACCTCTAATTACTGGGGTCGAGGCCGATCTAATAGTCGGGATAGAGTTCCATTAGATACATTTTTGGCACCTGTGTTTTCTAAGTCACAAGTGTTTGATATATCCCACTTACTGGTTATTGGATGCACTATTAAATTATTGACACCCATTAAATTTGATCTCAAATATAGTCTAAATCATTGAGATGAATTTTCCATTTCCATAATTAAAAAATAAAGGCAAAACAAATATTTGTAGTATCACAATTTATATATATATAAACATTTTCATAGCCAATAAAAGAGGTAAGAGTAAAGTTAGTTTTAATATATTATATAATATATATATATATAACATTTCCGTAGCTTGTAAGAGAGAGGTAAGAGTAAAAATTATGAAGTTTTAAAATAAAATTCAAGATTGTTTTTTAATGGCAGGGTCTATTATGATCAATAAATTTAATTTTTTATTTTTTATTTTATTTATTTATTTAATTTTTTTTTTTCTCTAGTTATATAGTTTCAAGTAAGGCTGTGATTTCTAGTTATTTAAAATACACTTTTTAATGCATAAACGAATTCAACACTTTAGGCCTGGGCTATTAGAATTTTCTAGATTAAACCTCTTAAACTCTATGATTTTAAAATCTCTACGAAATATTTTATTAAAATTGATAGAAAAAATGTTTAGGAAAAAATTATTTCATCCATTAGTTAGTTGGACTATGATATTTTTATTTGGTTAAAAGTTTTTTTTGTTTTTTTGTTTTTTTTGTTTTTGTTTTTTTTTTGTTTTTGTTTGTTTTTTTTGTTTTTGTTTGTTTGTTTGTTTGTTTGTTTTTTTTTTTTTTTTTTTTTAACAGGAACGATTAATTTTTATTTAATGATAAAAGGTTGGTTTGGAGTCTAATCAACCCCTATTACATATTTCTTCAACAATTTGCGTCCATTCAATACAAAATCTTCAAAATCCGAAGTTGATCCATTAGCCATGCGATGATACATATGGTTGTCATAGAAACCATCTTCCGCATGAGTTGTTGTAGTTACATAGGATACCATGGAGACGAAGCACAAGAGCATAAAAAAGAACAATCTTATGATCCATTTCTATTTCTCAGTGATAGGTGAACGTCCTTCAATGCTTTCAGAAATGTTCTCGGTTACCTTCATGGAAACTTGAGCCACTGTTTTATAAACTTGTTTGTTTGTTGAAAACATAGAAAATACTTTAAGCGAGAAAGAGAAATGGCCTTGTTGACTGGGGGGAGAAAGGTATGAAGTCATGTCTGTAATGCTGTAACAGAGTCATGACAAAGACCGAGTAATTATCAAAGTTCAGAAGTGATGAGATCGTTTGTGTATAACCTGCGATTGGAAAAAACATGGAGACAGATACATTGTCGTATGGAGAGTGTAACAAGGCGAACATTGCCGCCGTTGTCCTGTTCTTGCACAACTCGAAAACTTCTCTCTTATGGAATAGGGTACCAAACAGGTGCTTTGTCGTTCTTTGAGAGTTCTCCTTGGGCTAAGAGGCAACCCATATTTGCCCTTATGTCCGCTTCCTTGTTTAGATTTCGGAGGATGTGATAGTAGGAACTGGTGGTGAAATTTTGCAAAACTTTTTGGAGTCTCTGCAGGGTCTTGTTGAGCGTCGAATTGTTGAGATAGTCACCTGTGTTTAATTTTTTTTATCAAGATTTCTGAATCCTCAAAGACTTGAATGTTTTTTCCTCCATTCCCCTGAGCAAGCTGGCAAGCTTTGAGCAGTCCTAAGATTTCTGCTGGATTGTTAGTGCTTTGCCCTAGGCCCCAACTAAAGTTGTCTTTGTTGTGCCTGTCCGGGGAGTAGATTACACCCCCTTCTCCTGCTATCCACAGGTTTCCTTTGGAAGCTCCGTTGAAGAAAATCGTGACTTTTCCCTGCTTCTTCCACCACTTTTGATAATCCAGTTCAGGGATCTAGAGCCACCACTCTGGGTTGGAGCAAGGCCGAGAGGGGTTATTTTTATTGCTAGCTCGCTTTAGAGGCACACCAAGCCAGCTGATCTCTTCAGGGAGGAGTGCGTCGTCTAGATTATGAGGCTTATTCTCCATAGTTTCCAGCAGCAGTGCTTTGGCTTTGGCAGCCACTACAGTGGGAGAGCGCAAACTGTTTTTGAAAGTGGCTTCATTCCTTGCTAACCACACTTCCCATCAAATGAATTTTGGCATTACATACCAGATTTTGGCCCACTTAGATTTGCTCTTCAACGCGTGAGGGGATTGCCCTTTCCAGGAGGCGAATAAATTAACTACTGTGAGCTGCGATGGGGTTTGAGCATTGAGCCCTTGCATAGCCTGCGTCCATACTTCTTGAGTGAAGGGGCAGTCAATAAACAAATGATCAAGCGTTTCCTGAGCCAAGAAGTAGAGAGGGCATCTATGGGGCCCGATAATACCACGTTTCACTAAGTTGTCTCCTATCAGGACCCTTTTGTGCATGAGAACCCAACATAAGAAATTGATCTTTGGGAGACCAAAGGGGTCCCAGACGTGCTGCCACGTCAAAGGAGAGTGGATCTGTGAGTGTTGTTCTTGGAGAGTTGGGAAACCCTGTGATGTTGTGTAAGCACTGGTCTTCCCCCAACCCCAATTGTCCCTTGAGTGCAGGTTCACAGGAGCCATACCCGAGATTGCAGCAAGTAAGAAGTGATGTTGAGGATTCAGCCTGTCTAGGAGGCAGTGGAAAGCCCAGACGAGCCAATTCCCATAAGAGTCCCATGAAGAAATATCTGCCAGCTTGTGGATGCCATGTTGAGTGAGCCAGTAGATCTGAGAATTCAGGGGCGAATTTGAGGGGTTGGAGGCCCATGATCTTTTCTTCCCACAACCAGATTCTTTTACCATTTCCAGGGATTTTGTACAGGTGATCTTTAAAAAACTCCCAACCTCGGCTGCATAGCTTCTATAGAGTAGTTCCTTTACATGAAGCTCCTTCATCCATATTGTTTATTGAGAGCCCATGCAAATACTTTTTAATGAGTACTTGGCTTACAAGATGTTAGTGGTTTGAGAATATTTTCCAAAGAATCTTTCCTCCCAAAGCCAGATTGACCAACCTGAGGTCTCTTACCTAAAGACCACCTTCTGATAATGGCCTTTTCACAATGTCCCAATTTACTAGATGATTTCTTTTTTCATTCCCCTTTCCTCCTTGCCACATGAAATTTCGAATTAGCTTAAAAAGCTGCTCGGTGATCATTTTTGGAGCCAAAAGAAACAAAGCCTGGTAAATTGGAAGGGAGGGGAGAACAAATTTTACAAGGATAAGCTTCTCGGGTGTGGTAAGACACTGACTGCCCCAAGCAATCATTTTTGCCTTAATTTTGCCGATAATTTCCATCCAATGGGGGAACTTGCTGGTTCCCAGAGTTAAAGGTAGGCCTAGGTACTTGAATTTATCCTAGGAGGTGAAGTCCATGAAGCCCAGAGATTGAGCAATCCAAAGAATGGTTTGCTGATCTACCGCCCAGCCATACACTGCACTTTTCCTCCTATTGACCAGAGCTCCAGAAACTCTGCAGAAGCTTTGATAACATCGTTAAAAGCCCTTGCAATTTTAAGGGAAGCACCTCCAAGGATAAGAGAGTCATCGATGAACAAGGCATGATTGATTGGATCAGTTCCTCTCATTGCCTCGATGCTTCGAAGTTTCCCATTTAACTTCTCTGCTGTCAGCTTTCGACTTATAGAATCTGCCATAAAAATGTACCAAAAGGGGGAAAGTGGGCAACCTTGCCTTATGCCCTCAAAGCTCTGAAATAGTTTGCCGGCCTGCCATATACTAAAGGGGTGATCCACAATTCTCCTATACATGATCTAATCAGTTTTATAAAATCAGAGCTGAAGCCAAAAGCGGAAAGAACTTGGAGGAGAAAATAGTGCCTTACTCGATTAAGGCGTTCACCATGTCCAACTTAATGAGAATCCCTTGCTCTTGGCATTGGTGACTGAAATGAATGGTTTCCTGCACTAGGATCACGTTATCTAGGACATGCCTGCCTTTAACAAACCCACCTTGGCTAGGAGAGATGAGTTTTTCCAGCATAGGCTTAATTTTGTTCGCAAGAAGTTTGTGGAGAATTTTGTAGGATGCATTGCATAACGAAATTGGCCTAAAATTATCAAAAGCCACTGGGTTCGCTTCTTTTGGGATTAACACTAGGAAAGTGGAATTTGTGCTTCCTCCCACTTTGGATTTTTGGAGGAAGCCTTTGATCATTTGAAACATATCAGCCTTGATGGTGTCCCAACAAATTCTATAGAAATAAATGGAGAACCCATCGGATCCTGGAGCTTTGTCTGGTTCCATCATCTAGATGACATTGTTGATTTCATGTTCAATAAAGGGCTTCAGGAGGCTTGAGTTATCCTCCTTGTTTACCATTCTTGGAACATGAGTGAGGAATTCTAATGATTCCTCCTCATCGTCCAAACCTTCTTCTTTGTACAACTGCTGGAAGTGAGAGGTTGTAGCCTCTTTTAACAGAGTTGTACCTTTGAGGACAGTCCCATCAGGGGAGGTAATTTCAGCAATGTGGTTTCTAGAAAGACGAGCTCAAATTTTCTTATGGAAGAAGGCAAAATTTTTGTCTCCAGACACGAGCCACATATTACGAGATTCGAGCCTCAAGGATTCTTCCTCCACTTTGAATGATCAGAGAGTAATGAGTTGGGCTTCTTGCTCATTCCGAATTTCTGAAGAGGTAGTTTCTTACAGCTCCATGTCCAGTTGTAGATTGAGCAGCTGCTTGGTGGTCTGCTTTCTAAGCCTAGTGGGGGAGTCTGAAGGCTTTTTTATCCATTCTTTCAAGGTTGTTTTGGTGGCCTTTAGTTTTTGTTCCCACAAATAGCTGGGTGATCCAAGAACAGGGATGGACCAAGCCTTTGATACTGTATCCAGAAACCCTTCCTTGTCTGTCTAGAGGGGGCTGAACCGGAAGGGGATGGGCCGCAATTTTTCCTCTTCTTCGAACAACAGAAGAATGGGTTTATGATCTCAAGTCAACTTTGGCATAATTTTAGTGGAGATAATCTTATTTTCGGAGAGGAAGGTGTTCTGAAGTAAAAATATGTCCAAATGGGCTGAATATGCTCCGCCCCAACTTTATTGTTTGACCAAGTGTAGAGACCTTTTTTTGGCTTAAAATCCAGTAAGTCCCATTGTTGAATTAGGTCTTCCATGAAGGGAAGGAAATGGTCTCTACTACTGATACCTCCTCTTTTTTCCTTTGGCTCAAAGACTAGATTGTAGTCTCTTGCTAGAATTATATTCTTGGGGGAGTAAGCATCTAGAAAATCGGACAGGGTTTGCCAACAATCTTTCTTTTCTGCATAGCGGACTAGGACATAAAGATTAAAGAGGGCAAAGGTGATCTTACTTGCAAGGTGTTGGAGTTCGGTATAGATCCAGTGCTGCATTTTGAAGGAGCTCTCGAGATGAAATTTGTCTTCCTCCCTGAGAGTGGCAAGCCCACCACATGTATCCTTGCACTTACTATTTTTCCGGCTTTTGCTTTCCATTTCACTTCGCTGAGGTCGAGAAGGGCATCCCCTTCTATTTTAGTCTCTTGGAGCATGAGGATATCGAGGGATTTTGATTTCAAAAGGTTCTTCACAGCTTTAGCTTTTAAGGGATTCCCCAAGCCTCTACAATTCCAAGAGACTAATCACATTATTTATTAGCAAAGGGGGGAGCAGACCCTCCCTTGGGAGGCCTAGTTCTAGTATTTCTACTGATGGACATCTCAATCGTGGTTTGGCTACCTTGCATTTTTTGTCTCTCAGCCTCTTCTTCCCTTAGTTCTCTATGAGATTTTCTCCCAACTCTTTTCGTAGGCCTCTCGAATTTCTCATCTTTCAATGATCCAGATTTAAACAGGAACGCAATAAATTACATAGATAACCATAAACACAAAGATGCAACGGAAATAATACTTCATTTCATTAATGGAAAATACTGAAATATGCTTACAACCAGAAATGCAAATAAACCAGCTAGGGCGATGGTAGCTTATCTCTGAGAAGAGTTGTGTGGCTACATGCCTCTGAACTGTGTTACAATGAGGCTCGAAGGCCTATTTATTGTTGAGGAACAATGGAAAAACCCTTCACATTCCAAAACCTAACCCTGGAAGATGAAACGCCAAATTGTGGGCCCCGTTTTTGGGTAAGTTGGTACATCAACTTCCCGGGGTCGCGAATTGGTCGTCTTATCTCCGTTTGACGCGCATGATAGCCCGTTGGAAAGATCTCTCCGAGGACTACGACGAAAAAGACGATTTTTAGTCACGAAAAAACGCTGGCGGTAGATTTCCCAAAAACCGTCCGTTTTAGGGCCTCAAAACCGGCTCCGGAAGTTTAGGACCCGAAAAACTACTAAAAATAGTAAATTGTGCTATAATTAAGGAAACTGAAAGAAGCACTAGAGGGGATCCAAGCGAAATTAGCGGGTGGCCACCAATATCCACTTGGATCATTCAAGGATCCAAATATCTTTGGAGACTTCTTCCTTGTCATCTCTGTATAGGATGGGGGGCTTGAGGCTCCTCTTACAGGTTTGGCTTGTAGAGGGCCTGTTTCCTCTGGTCTTTTATCTTCTACCATAGTAATGGGCTGTTGTTTGGGCTCTTTGACTGTTGGAGCTAGGGGTTCTTCTGGGGTGCTGAGTATTTCAAAGGGATTGCTAGATGTCTCTGCTCTTGGAGGGGCTGAGCTCCCCTCCCCTTGTACCATGGGAGGTTCTCCGCCCCTCGTGGGGGCTCCTTTCCCTTTGGTTATGCTATTCTATTTAGCTGGAGGTGATTTATGGACCTGAGTCCATTGTTCTCCCTTCGAGTTCTTGACCTCCTCCTCTGTTTTCTTTTTGCAATGCCTGGCGAAGTGCCTATAGCCATGGAAATGCCGACATTTAAATGAGAGTTTCTCATAGTCTAACACTTGAATGTAAGACCAATCAGCCACCGTGAGCTTTATAGCTTCAGGGAGGCCTTCCTCCATGTCGACTTCTACCCTAATTCTTGTGCAAGAGTACTGGTCCTTCCTATTTGCACGATATATATATTTTCCGAGCTTATTGCCTATGGTTTCTAGAGATTTGGGGTTCCAACAGTGCAGAGGCAAGTGAGGCAAGCATAGCCAAACATGAACAATCGAGGGAACATCCTGAGACGGATTGAAATCCGAGGTCCATTGGTTCAAGTACAGACCCTGAGGGCCCATGAAATACGGGCCATTTCTAAAGATGAGATTCCTATCCTCTACCGAATCAAAGACGAAAACGAAGAAACCCTTACCGACTAAGTAACTTCTGATTCCTTCTTTGACCCGTTATCTCCACTTCCTTTGCACCCAGGCATCAATGACTTTGGGCAAGGGCCAGAGCCCGGTGAACTTCCCTATAAGCCCTTGTTCTGCTAGGTTCAGAGATGATCTACAGGGTTCTTTGGTCCGCAAGGCAACCGTGGGAATGGTTTCCAACCTTTTGACAAACTTCTGCTGGTGTTCATTTGCTGGGTGTTTGTTGCATGCTGCTACAAGCTTCCTAAACGCTGTCATCTTGGGAGGAAGGGGAGGAGCGGCCTCGGGGCACCCTCCTGGGCCCATGGAGGTGGAGCAGCTCGCAGGTGCACTCTGGATCGAAGGTCACATATGCACCGTGCGCAGTCGAGTTTTTTTCCCAGACTTTCTGTTTAACTAAAACATATTAGTTGGATTTCTTAGTTAAAAGTTTTTTTTAATAAACACAATAATCTTTAAAAAAAGTACTGAATAACCAAATCTTGGCATCAAGTTAAATAGATGAAGATAAAGTTTGTTAGCCATTAGATTTGACTAAATAAATAATATTTTAATATAATGAAATAATTATTAGAATATTTATTTTTTTTGTTAAATTTTATTTTTGTTAATGTATAAATAATTTCAACGTCTAGTAATTTTTTAAAATAGTATACATTCTCAACTGAAATATATAAATTTCACAATATGTATTAAATTTGTCAAAACCCATAAAAAAAAATAATTGTTATAAAAAAATCCTAAAATATCATAAAGTAAAACTCATTGAGAATTTTATAAATTTCACAAATCGCTATTAAATTTTGTCAAAATTGATCTAAATAATAATAATAATAATAATTGTTGGCCCAATGTATTAAAATTTGTCAAAATCCACAAAAAAAAGTTATTGTAAAAAAAAATCCTAAAATATCATAAAGTAAAATGCATTGAGAATTTTATAAATTTCACAAATTGCTATTAAATTTTGTCAAAATTGATCTAAATAATAATAATAATAATAGTTGGCCCAAAAACAAGACGACCAAAACATCAAAAAGTAAAACTATTTGCAAATTTTGATTAAATTCACATCTTAACATATTGTTGTTTGCTCATGACATATAAAATTTAAATTAATCTTTTTTCTTTCATTTTTTTTTTGTAACCTTGGTAGGACTACATCTCCATCATGTCCAATTTGCAAATTTTAATTAAATATACATCTTAACATATTGTTGTTTGTTCATGGCATATAAAATTTAAATTAATCTTTATTTTATTTTTTATTTTTAACCTTGGTAAGACTACATCTCTATCATGTCCAACTTCTCACTCCATAAAAGATAACACAAGATTTAAACGCAAAACTTCCAATTCAATAACATTGAGTTATAACTTAAATATATAAAATTGTAAATCATAAATAAGCCAACTTTGAAATTTAAAAAGGTTTAAAATACAATTATAGGGTTTAAAATGGAATTATATAATTGAGTGCTTATTTCAACACGTTGGGCTATTTCTTTGAGTACTTAAATTGTATACGTGAGAGTACCATGTTTTCTCACCCACGTGTATGATCGACCAACAGGTAATGCCACATGTATTAGCGAGCAACAACTAATGCTTAATTTAATTAATAAAATACAATGAATAATAATAAGTTTTATAATTCCACCCAGCCCCATCAGTTTTTTTCCCTTTCACCCAACTTTAACTTTCCACTGTATCAATGTGTATTATTTTCTTGAGTATTATTTTGGATGGTTTATTACGTTCTTGCGATGGTACAATTCTAATCATAGTAAATATATAAAAAAAAATTGCCATGATTTATATATATATATATATATATATATTATATATATTATATATATTTTATTTTTTTTTATTATTGTTTTGATATTATATATATCTATATTGTTAAGTGGTTTGAGTTCATCATATATCAAGTTTGACTTGTGACTTGAAAAATCGTGACCCAGAAATAATTGAGAAGTTAAAATCACTCGGGGATTGCACTTGATCTGGGCCACACCAACCCTTAACATGATTGGACTTTTGCCCATAGAGTTTCGAACGAATGACCTTCACATCACATAGTGACTTAACAGTACATCCATCACTGACTTAACAATACACCCATCATCTTCTATTCTACGCCCCGTGGGCATACTTTTTTTTTTTTGATAAAAAATATGTTTTCTTTAACTACAATAATCTGATAATTATTTAATTTTGCAAAACAATATAATAAGCTATAGAAAACCTAACATATCTTAAAAAATCAAATATATCTATTAAAAATGGTCATGGAAATAGATTTTTATACTTCATGCTATGTGAGGGACTAATAAGATATTATTATTATCTTTGGGTAGGATTGGATTCTCCACCACCATAATGCATAATTACAAATAACAAAATACCTCGATGTACCAATCAGTAAAATCTAAATTGACCGAATTTCAAACCTTAACACTAACTTGATTTAATATTTTTACTTTAATTTAACTATATTTAAACTAAGCGGCAACGACTAGCTACTATGTAGCGCTTGTCACGATGCAGAGACAATCTCTAAATGAGTTGCGTGTTCCTATTATTTAAGGGGTTGTTATATCTAGTTGGATGTAACAAAATCTTCTCCAACTAGTTAGTTCCTATTTTGTAGCATAGTTGAGATATTTTCTCAATAAGTTGTTATTATGGTTAAGATAGCATGTCTATTTTAAGCCAAGGCTTGTAGTATTTATGTGCAACAATGTTGATTAAATGCTATAACTTAGCACTGTGTTTTTGTGAGTGACATAAAGATGACCATTCACCCATGTTCTATCGCGGTCAGAACTACCCTTGAATTAACTTCCTCATGGGAGTGCTTGGAACATGAAAAAATTGTGAGATGTAGTACTTTGTAGGATTGAGGTAGGTGTATATTATAATAGCATGAGTGTGTGTATACTTTGTGTGGCCACTAATTGTCCACACAATTTTTATTTGTCCATCATTTGCACTAGTTGCATTTGTTGCTTGTTTGTAGAAACTTTAATCAGATAGTTGCAATTTAAGCATGTGACATACTTAACTATAGTGCAAAAGGGAATTCTAACTATAGGTGAAAGCATTAGAACCATAAAAAAGGTCTCATCGACTACCAATTGTGAGGACAAAGCATGGACAACCATCGTTTAAAACATTTTCCACAAAATCACTTAAACGAGATCATTGTGAGAAGAATAAGAGCAATAAAAGTATCACAAAGAGAACTATGGATAGAGTGGTTCTTCTCAAGTCATTCTTGTCTTTTAGGCAAAGTCCATGTTGCTCCTTGTTATGGGTTTTCTCATAGAAGATTATTTCAATCGAAATTTGGTCAACTTAGTGGTCAAATGCTCAAGATCATCATGAAGCTTGTGTACGGATGCAAGCATAATCAAGAAGTCCTATTCCATGTTATTATTGTGGATGGTCTAGCTTCAATTTGCCACAACAGGGCATGGAGTGCCTTATTTACATATCAAGGCATTAAGTATCTTCTTATCTCTCTCTTATTTGTCTAAAATGTTGCAACTTTTTGTCGATGAGTAGATAATGTTTGATTTGGCTACATTTTATTTGAATTCTATAAAATCTCTACACATGAGGCTAAACATAGTTCTTTTGCTAGAGAAAATGCTCATATTTTATCCCTCTAGAGGTCATGCAGCTGTATAGGGGTTGATGGAGGGGGAGATTTCCCCCATTTCTTCCAATTTCTTGTGTATTATCCAAGGTATTTGAAGGTTGATTAAAAGCTCTTGGTGGCGTTATAGTTATATTATTTTTTAATGGAATAAATTTGGTTAACTATTGGATGCATTATAACATTATCCTTGGTTTGTGAAATAAATAAATAATGATGAATTTACAAAATTAGAAGTAAAAGAGGCCACAATGAAGTGAAATTGTGTCTCCAAAGCTGAAGGGGGGATTTTCACGTTCAACTCAAGATGGATGGTTGTTTCTATAGCCTTAGATGCTAGAGGACCATAGAAACTATGCCTTGTAGGGGTTATGATACTTGGATGTGGGGATTGTTGTCAAGTAATTTAGGGGAGACTAAGATTTGGAAGTTTGACATCACACCTTTACGAGGGTTACAAGACTTTTTTGGTGCTAATGGTGTCTAGGATGCTAGGAAACTTGGGTCACAACAAAGAGACAATATCTTTTAGTGGAATACATGACGACTTGAAGGAGTTCATAAACTGCAATATTTTGAAATGGCTAGAGATGTTGAGGGAGACCTTATCCTATAGATATTGAGACAAGTATTCATTAACGGGGGGTTTTGAAATAGTTAACTCCTACTGTCTTATTGTTTAATGTGTGATTCTTCATCATATAATACCATTATGGTTTATATGGATAAGTTATCATGACATAGAGACAATATCCAGGTGATTTATTTTCTCCTATTATTTAGGAGGTTGTTATATGTAGTTGGATGTGAGAAAATGTACTCCAACTAGTTCGTTCCTAGTTTGGTGTATAGTTGATATAGTCTCTCAACAAGTTGTTAGTATCGTTGAGATAGCATACCTATAGTAAGCCAAAGCTCCTATTATTTATATGTGAATGATGATTAAATAATATAACTTAGAACCTTTTCTTTTGTGTGTGAAAGAAACATGACGACTCTCCCATTTTCTATTAGTTTAATGGCATAAAGTAAGATCCATGTCACTACAATTTTGAGGATGCATAAATTGCATCCACGTTGAATGGAAACTATTACACTTTTGTTTATCATATTGAATATTATAATGGTTAATAATGATCGACACTACCAACATTTGAAAATATACAAATTACAAATATAATTACAATATGGTATATATATATATTTGTATGATATCCTAGGAGGTCAACTAAAGTGGTTAACTGTTTTGAATTTTAATAAGAAGTATTGATGTTAAATCCTCAAGTTGGCTATCTATAATATGTTTAAACTTTATGCCCTTTCCAATTCAAGCATACTAAAATATACACTGCAATTTACTCTAATTACAACTCATCAATGGTGGTGAAGTCTCTAGGGGTTTCCCATGTGTGCTTGCATGTTAAGAAATGCATTTACATGGTTGGATACAATAAATTATTAGTTTGCAGCTACAATATGACCTTAACCTACTTGTGATTGGCCAAAAGTTCATCTTCCTTGAGAATACGGTTAAAGACCCAAGATTTACAAGCATATGGTGGGGGTGGAAGACTACCCCCTCAGAGAGCACCATAACGTTATTTTAGGTAGCTAAGTTTTGTTTATATGGAATGATGTCACTACACAATAGGTTCTTGAGATTGTATCAGTAAAATAACCTTGAGTATTTAATTTTTTTCCTACATTGAAAAAAAAATATAATTAGTTTGTTGGATTATGGTTTACTTATTTAAACAATGTCTCCATAATACGTTGTTGATCCAAATACAATATCCACCCCAAAAAGTCTTTAATTATAAATTTACATTTTTTTTTTTTTTTGAAATGAGACAAAACCATCAAGTTCTCTTCCATTGATCCTCCAAATAAAGTGTCTTCTTTTGTGAAATCCTCAACTCCTCAAACTATATGGGAAACCTAAAATCCATATAAGAGATGGCATGACCCCCTTAGACCCATAGTTAATGGTTTAGATTTCCCTATCTACGTCTTGGCTAGGTTCTTAACTGACAAGATTTAACCTTGTATGGACCAAACCCCTTATTTTCTTAAATATTCCATTGACTTTATCCATAAAATCAACAATCTCCATCTCATTGAACAAGATCTAATAGTTAGATTTGATGATGTGTTCCTTTTAATTGAATTCCATATTTCAAAAACCTTAGACATTATTTCTAAAGTAGTTTATCAAGAAACCCTAAATATAATTAATTTGTTTTACAACTAATTTCTCTTATACTAAAGATAAATTCTATGAACAAACTGAAGGCATAACTATGAGACCATCCTTATCTCCCATCACTATAAGCATCTTTATAGAACCCTTTGAACCTTATCCTTTAACAAATTCCATCTTAAATCTAAATGTTGGTTTTGATTTACAGATGACACCTTCATCATTTGGCCCCATGAGCATTCTCCCTTTCATCATTGATTGAGAATCTTAACAACTTATCTCCCCACATTCAATTCACCATTGAATCTCAACAATATTATTCACTTCCTTTCCATTATATTCTAGTCACCCTAATGGAAACCTCTTCCACCAAGTCTATTACAGGATAACTCATACCACCAAATATGTTCGTGGCTAATCCCACCATGAACCAACTCATAAATCTTGTTCTAAACTCTTGTTTATAAAAAAATTCAAATTTATGCCCCCCATCACCATAACAAACAAAAATCCATACTCATTAATGCCCTCCAAGTCAATGGTTATTCTATCTCACAAATAATAAATATCTTTTCACGAATTATGGGCACACATCAAATAACATAAGCATTTCCCAAGGTTTTTTATGGTTTAGGGTCGATTTGAGTTGGTCTTCATTCTAGAAGGTGATTAAGTCAAGGATAAGTCTCTCATTGGTTGAAGAAGTTGGTGGACCAAGTCAAGAAGAAAAATGCTAGACTATGAACAAGAGTGTTTGTCTCTCCATATCTCTTAGCTATTATTGTTTGATCACTTCAAATATTTTATTTATAGGAGATAGCTTGATGTTGGAGAGGTTGGTTTCTTTTGTGAGAGTGAGTCATTGGAGATATTTGAGAACCAATGGTGAGAGGAGAGACATAACTGTAGCAAATTTTTGGAGGTGATCAATTTTATTACAGGGTTTCATGTGCACACTTCAACAAATATTTGATGCAGGTTTATGAAGACATTTGATGAAGCACACTGCTGCTACCTTGGAGATTGGATGTTAACATGTTTTCTAGGACATTGTTTTATTGTTAACATCATGTGTATAGGGGATCATAGATGAGCATATCATGTTTCATTACTGCAAAGCTTTTATATGGCTATAACATTATGTTCATGTCTTGTATGGATGCTATTGTTGATACATGGCTAAGTTTTTGTGATCAGATTTGATACATTGTTGATGGAGTTGTGTTGAGAGTGTTTATGTTGTAGGTTCATGTGTGGTTTGGAGATTTACATTTATGATGTTAGTTGTGTTTATGAGCAGATTGGTTGTAGGAGAGATTTTGTATTTGTATATTAATTTATTGTGAGTCCAGTTTTAAAATTGGATGAAGTGAGGCTCACGTTTCTAGATTTACATAGTTCATGGGTCTAGTGTGAAATATTTTGAAATGAGGTCCATAAGGTTTGAAGGTTGGGGCCTTGAGTGTTGTAGGTAGAGGCTTGCAAGCAAGTGGTGGTTTTTCAAGGGAGTAGTGGCTTTCTTCCAATATAGGTTGAATAACTTTCTCAAGGTGTAGAGACTTCCATCCAGTTGTGGTTATAAAACTAGTGAATGTGGTGGCCTTCAACATGTCATGTATTGCATAATTTTTTAGAGTGGTGGCTCACATTACTTTTCAAGTAGATGCTTTCATGCTGGTGGTGGCCAATGATTATGTGTCAGAAGATCTTGATAATATTAATAGAAGTAGAAAAAGACAACAACAACGATGGCTTTTCCCTATTGGGTTTTCCACCTAACATCCAGTGTCCTTATGTGATGATGATTTGTGTGGTTGTGCTTTGATAGTTATATGCTACTTATTACTTGTGCATGTTGATATATGATTTATGCTTATATTTTGATCTACAAATGTACATTGTGCTACTATTTAAATGATGCATATGCGGTAATTGTTTAAAAGAGGCTCTTTTTTCCCTTTTTTTTTTTTTTTTTTTTTTTTTTTTTTTTTTTTTTAATACGCTACTAATTCACCCCTCCCCCCTAGTATTCTTCAAGGTTTCCAAAAAGTGGTATCAATACGCTACTAATTCACCCCTCCCCCCTAGTATTCTTCAAGGTTTCCAAAAAGTGGTATCAAATCAAGTCTCTTAGTAGAAGCTTAATCTGTGGAGAGTAAATCTAGGCAAATAAGGTAAAAAACTTTGAAAATGAATCCACCATGAGTATATGTCACCATTGCTGCAAATTTCAAGGTATGGCATACAAATGTTAAATCTCAATTATTGTCTTGTGGATATAACATTGGATATTGGTATGTGAAGGATGTGGCAAGGATCCACTCTCACTTGAAGTAATGTAATAGGATGCTCAAGTGAGATGCATCATTTATGATAATTTTCATAATGCATATTTGAAGATCCTGTTTGGTGGTGATAGTAGCAATAAAAATGGAGAGTTAATGAAGATCAACAAAAAGAAAAGGAAAAAGAGGGGCCCAAAGAAGGAAGAAACTCAACCTAGAGAAATAAACCCCCGAGTATAAATAGATGAAGCCTTAGCCGATTAGTTGTGCTACAAGAGAACATGTTAGAAGGTAAAAATATGGATGAATTATTTTTAAGTTGTGATTTTGATGAATATGATAATTTGCATAGTGAAGAAGAGAATGATTGCATGCTTCTTGAGGCTGAATATGAACCAACAATGATAGTAATTGAAAAATTATTGATTGAAGTGAGTATGCTAACAACTGCATGTATGGATCATGAAAAGCTTTCGCAGATCTTTGAAGGAAAGGATAATGGAATTAGAGAGGAGATACATAGCCCGAAGATCCAGTTGCAGGAGGCCAAAAGAATAGAGGATGTGTTCACAAGTCAGCAAAAAGAGAAAGAAGGTCAAATTGAAGATTTGGAAGTTGAAGTAGTCTCCATGATGAAACAATTAGAGAAGATAAATGATCAGTTGAAGCAAGATAAGAACACCAAGCTCTTAGATAATATGCTTCAGATTCAAAGACATCCTATGATTAAATCTGTTCTTGGCTTTAGAGAGTTTGGCTCATAGTCAGGACATATTTTAATGTGAGAAGAGAACCATAATCCCTCTGAAAAGTAACAATACCGATGTCGGTCACGCTATACCTTCCATCATCTCCCATTTCGATGTGTATATGGAGGTAATTCTCCTCCAAGTCACTAAACAATTATTTGTTTCCTGTCATATGTAATGAGGCTCCACTATCTAGATACCACACACTACTCATCACCATTCTCACCATGCAAGCGATGAGGGTGAAATCCAACTCGAATTGTGAAGCAAGAGCTTCACCTGCCGCTCCTCTTGAGGGCTTATTTCGGACCTTGTTGCACAAACACTTCGTTGCATAGTGTCCCAACTCATGAGAGTGAAAACGTTTAATCTTCAACAAGTCCTTCTTCTTGTCGTCCTGACTGGAATATGATTTGGAATGGGATGAATTCACTTTCCCTTTATTTTCCTTTACAACTAAGGCATAATTCTCCTCCTCATCATGCTTGGATGAGGATCCATCTATGTTGTTCCGCCAAATCTATTCTTGCACCAAGTCAGACCATAAATGCTCCCACTCTGGTGGTTTCTCTCTCCCATTTATCGAATCTTGGTAGCTGTGCCAACTCTTGGGAAGGCCTAGAAGTTCTAGGCTGACTAGATCATCTTCAACAACTTTAACACTAGCACTTCCAATCTCATCCCAACATTAGGTGAACTTGGTCAAATATTATGGTTTTGTGTTTCCCTTCTCCATCTTGATTTTTCTGAGCTTGTCCTTTAATACCGGCTTCCTGTGGTCACTGATGTTTTGAAATAGGTATGTTAAGGCCTTCCACATTGCATATGGAGTCTCCTTACCGTGGAGGTTCGAGACAATATGATCTCGAACTCCTTCTAGGATAATCCTTCTCACCTTTGTAACACATTTTCTCCACTCTTCCAGATCTTGAGCATCAGTTTATGAAGGCTTGGGGATATCTTTGTCTCTGAATTCCTTAAGCCCGTTGTCTTCCAAAAATGCCTCCATCCAGTCCTTCCAAGAAATATAGTTTGAACTACCCTTAAAGGCATATTTGAGTCTCAATCCATAGAATGACATCCTGCTGACTCTAAAGTATGATATTGCAAATTCGATTTCACCTGCAAAAGACAAACTCATATTCTACTCTTCTATGGTGATTTCAGCTTTGATACCATATAGAAATTCCTTGTAGATTCAAACTTATAATTGTAATTTACTAAAACAATAGACTTGAATCTACTCTACTCATCAGCGAAAAAAATTAAACGATCACGAAATCACCACCTGTACAATTTGGATGATTATACAACTGATAGTAAATTGCCCCTGAATTCCAATCTCAACTGGGTAACTCTCATAACTGACACGCATCAGTTAATTATGAGTGAATCATCAGTTAAATGGTTGATCACTACAGGTAACACCACACTACTAGACCTCCCACTAGTTCCTCCAACGGTTGGAAGTAGTCTAACTGACTTTAACTCAGTTAAACTGAATTAATTGATTACAACTCAAAATAAACTCTACTATGATCCTATAAAGTAGGAGATGCTCTACATACTCAAATTAGACCATCAAATAGAATTAACTGATCCAACTAAGTCAAATTAACTTATTTAACTAATACAAGTTGTCATGTGATGTGGAATTACAATTTTATTCCTAATTTAACTCAAGGGAAAATTAAGTCAAGATTTTTCTTGTTGCATTTTCAACAAGACAAATTGAGCGCTCCATCCTGCATAGAATTCTAGTATTACACCATCTCAACGAGATGTCTAGGACCAATAACCTCCATTTATAACTGGTCACTCCCAAACCACTTTTTCCTCCAGCACCCTTGTCGCATTCAATTCCATCCTCCTGGTTCTCCAATTTCCTAACAAGTTTTTCCATTATTAAGTCACCTTTGTTGCACATGAGCTCAATCAAGATTAAGGCTTTCAATACATGCTAAATACAAGCTTTCTCGACCCTAGCATTATATATTGAAAAAATCAACCAAATCCTCCACCTAGTAGGGATCATGGATCCTTCCTCTTCGATGAAACATCTGGAGATGTCTCTAATGCCATATATAAAAGTTGTGGTTCACTAACTCCAAAATTCCAAGGAATTATTCCTCATGCAGACATTTAATGTCCTAACGTTCCTTAATTCAAATTTATTCAATCTCCAATGTTGAAATAATCGAGATATTAAATCCCAATTCATATTATGATTTTTATTCATGGGATATTTACTATAGTTGGAACACCATGGTCCATGATTAACTATCCTTGTTCTATGGCCACACCTTTGTTAGCTAGCGAATCCCCTACTTGATTGTGTTGCCTTTTGATGTGATAAAACTCAACCTTTTCAAATTTCTGAATTTGCATCCTGATTCTGAGAATTATTGAGGGGAGATCATTTTCTGGTGCCTCTCTAGCTTTGAATATTTTTTGTATTACAATCATGGAATCCTCTTAGACTACGAAATAAGAAATCTTCTTTACTATTTCCACTTCTAGGCCTTGCCATAGAGAAAGAAGCTCTGGTTGATTATTGGTTTCTCTTCCTAATCCCCAAATGAATTATGTCTCTATTTCTTCCTTGGAGTGATATATTACCCCTCCTGCTCTCGCCTCACGACATTATTAGGGTTTTAATAAAATTAAAAGCAATAATATTTATTTATATAAATGTGAAATTTATATTAATATAAATAATATTATTAAGAACCAACATAGATCCATCTTAACTCAGGATCTACCAAGTGTCTAAAGAAATCAAATCTCTCGAGGTGCAAACCTTTCCTCAAGTTTTGCAGTAAAAAAAATGTTTGCATCTTGAAAGATTTGATCCCTCTTAGGGCTTGATAGATCTAGATTTAACATGGATCTATTTAAAAAAATATGAAAATTTAGCCCCATGGAAGCAACCCAATTGGCAATATCCATGTTATGAAGTATTATGTAAACCATGATTCAAATCCCTTGTAAATCACACACACACACACACACACACACACACCAAATAATAAACATGTATTTCCTTTTTTGTCAGTAAATTTTTTTTCATTAATTCATCAAAAGTTACATCTTGAAAACCATATCGCCTATGCTCTCCCGACTTTACTCTGAATGGATTTGTTAGCTAGGATATCGTTATAGAAATAGAGAAGATATTGCCATTTTTCATAGGAACTCCAAAGGAAAAAGAAATATAGCCAAAAACACAAGCAAAAAAAAAAATAGCTGAAGACATTTACAAAGGAGGGTTTGGTGCCTAAGCAACACCTTGGCTTGCAAGGGGCCATGACCTTTGTACACATGAAATTTGATGCGAGCTAGTTGCGCTACGATTTGATCGAGCCACTCACTAGTTTGATGTTGGCTCTGGCACACAGAGGCAAGATGATATAGAATTTCCCCTTGATTGAATTGAATATCATTTATATACACAATAGTTTCATTGCGGTCTTCATACGTTACTCACGGATGATATCAATATTGGCCACAATATCTCGCAGTTGTCGGCCACTAAGGCAAGCGAGGGTGACTCCACCACCCAACCTTGTGATTGGGCATAATTGTGGGTGATATTTCCCTCCTCGTTTGCACTCCCCTCTACATCATTGATCCTCACCCCAAGGTCGACCCGCTCTCCCGAAAAAACCCCATGGCCGGTATGCTGCAAGGCAGGACTCCTTTGGTGATCCATAATTTTCGTGTAATCGCTACCCCGAGTATTCTAAGAAACAAAGTCTCTAAAAGCACACCCACTGCTCCAGTAGTTCCAGCACTTCAAAGGGAGATCAACCACCCAACACACACAATGGTTGCGACTATTTTTACTCCACCAGTTATGGCTCTGATTAGCACAAATCCCCCAACCATAGACCAATGAAACAAGATGGCCTCCCAAGTTGGTCAGCACAAAACCCCCCAGCGATGCAAAGCTTCAATGTAGCACTCTCCCAAGAAGGAAAAACAACTTGCCCATGCCCTCAATGGCTACAGTCACTAACAACACGTCGACTATTACCCGAATTACTACCACCCTTCGAGGAAGAGCCCAAAATAGTTCCCCTTATGAAATACGGGCACAACTTACTACCTCTATAAACGCCCAAAAACAACTTAACCACTAGACATTGACCATAACTAGAAGACAAATTGTAACTAGTACCAAAGGTGAAACCTCCACTTACCCAAATTCCAGCAATGGCTTGAAAAATACAACCAGGAACGAGCATTGACTCTCGAATTGACACTACAAGTGTTACGTTTTTCACTGGAGATATGTTTTGTGAGCAACCCAAAATCATTTCTATCCCACACCGTCCTACAAGTCACCTGAACAATATACTCACTGCACACATATTGCCCGCAACCATAGCAATGCAGATTAAAGCTACCTAGACTAATGGGCATTCACAAGTAATAGGCCTGTGTACACTTAGTCATGTTAATTCCACTCACCTTCCTTCCCATACCATGACACCAAAGATTGCTTAGGACGTTGGCCAACTTGAATATATAATAACCCGATGCCTTCTTGATTCTTCTAGCCAACCCTTGCCACTTGTCTTGGTCGTTGTCAGGGTTCTGAGCACACATCATTTTAATCATTCACAAAGGAGCCAAGTCTTGTACCACCTGATCACCCACCCACATTGGGGTAACTAATAAACATATAATTATTTACATATCACTTGCTTAAAAAAACAAAGTGTTGAAATAATTTTATATCAATCAACATCAAATTAAAAAAATAAAATAACATTTTTTAAATAAAAATATAATTACTTATATATTTTCAATTATATAGTCCAAATTTGTCAATCTCTAGCTTGCCTAGTAGGAAACTAGACCAATGATTGAGCTGCAAAATCTTAAGATTGTGGAAATTGTTTCTTACAATTACATCTGATAGAAAAAAAATACAACATTGAGGTTGCCTACTGTAATACATAGTCTGAATATTAGTTAATTGATAAAAACATGAAACATAAGGACGAGACTTCATGAAAGCAATAGATTCAAGATTTTTTGTTTGGGGACTTGCTGGCTAGTTGCAACATTGCCTAGAGGAAAGTCGATGTGGCAGACACTAAGGAGAATGATGAGTTTATGTTCTCTGCTATCTAGCTTCCCTCCCATCTCTGTCAACTTGCGCCTATGGTCTTGTTGAGTTTGATGGTTGTCGATGAGAATGCAATCCAACATGATTTTGGTATGCCAATACATATCTATGGCCTACATGTAACCTAAGTAGTGAGAGCGAGAAGAGGTACCCAAATTGGAGATCTAACCTATATTTTTGGACCTAGATGTGATGATCAAGGGTGTGGTGTTGTTCTTGTTTGATTGTAGCTTCAACCTGTTCAATTTCCGGTTTGACAAGTTCAGGAATGAGTTGCTTATAGCAGGCCATGGAGTTTTTGGCTTCGGCATGAGCCGATACCTGAGTTCCCAGTCCTCACTGACCAACACTTGGAGAAGAGGTGGAGTGGCGACCTTTGCTTCTTCCTCTGCTAGGGGCATTATAAAGAGTTCTATATCCCCATCATGGTGATGATGGGGATGAGAATGGAGCACAATTTAGGGATAATAGTCAGGGGATGAAAATGTTAGGTAATGTAGGTCTGGGACAAGGGGTGGTGTAGAACATTGTGAGAGGGGTGGTGTTGTGCTATACAACAACCCCCCATTTCATAAAATTTTACTTTAGAAAACTATAATATGAAATGGGTCCCTTTTAGATTAAATTGGTATTACCTTATCACTCCTCTAAAGGTTCAGAAACAAACAAAACATTATAAAACCCTTTTTGAGTTGATAAATAATCGGTCTTATAATAAAATGAATAATTCTTTATTATTGCGATAAAGCGATCGCATATCACAATAACAAAAGATGCATAACCATGACCCATTGATTCTCCCCGATGCAACAAGCGCGAGTAACCAACGGTTATCGGAAAAACAAACAACAAAAGGCCCCTCCCCTTGTTCCGATGCGATATCGCAATCGACAATCGGGGAATGCGATATGAATATAACAAAACTCTCCTTCTTAAAGCTCCTGATGCGAGTTAAGCGATATCGCTATCAGCGATCGGGGATTCCACAATAACTTAGCCGTTTTCAATATAGCCGTTGGAATCTCTGCCCAAACTATTTAAACAAGCTAAGCTGGATCGGTTCTTCAACTTGTCCTGACGATGAACCACACTGGTTGGTTCGAAACACGTCACAAATGAGTTTTTATGTGATTTTGCCGAAAATTCTCTAACAATATTATGGATCACAGAAGTCTAAATTCCTTAACTTAAATAAAATTGCTCAAGGTTTCCTCCGATCGCTGATTGCGATAAAGCCAAGCACGACTTTCGAAAAGGATTGATATGGCTTCGGTATATTATATTAATTATTATTAAAAGCCTTTTCTCTTCCCGATAGTGATTCGCTTGCGTATAACCGCCAAAAAATCAAATCCACGCTTAAACGATTATTCGACAAATAAAGGATATAATGAGCATTTAAAAGATTGACAGGTTTGAACGGCCAATTAATGGAGCAGTTATGCCTAAATCCCTTTAGAGATTGTATCCGCGGGAGCCTTATGATAATCTTCCATTATTCATTGATTGACACAATTCCTCCATACTTGGTTTTTGCCATCTATTCTCCACATTATGTTCATTTTATCTCTTGTGCAGAGCTTTTCCGCAATAGCGAATTCAGACCAAATGGGGAAGAAATCTAAGAAATTTGGAACAGCCTCAGATTCTGCGGTAACAGGACAACATGCCACCGATCCGGGACCAAGCAAAAAGGGATTAATCTCAGACACCACATGTCTCGGCCTCGGCAATACTACTTGGCAGAACATTTACAACCTGGTTGATGCCGAGGAACCTCAGCGAACATCGGTACAAGCTACAGCGGGCTCAAGCCGGAAGTCTGATGCTACTTTAAAAGATTTGGCTGATTCCTACCTGCACAGGATAGCAGCTCGAGAGCAAATTCTTCCATATACAAATGTGGTGAGATGGACCATTGAAGAAATTCCAATTACGAACAGAACATTCTGCACTGTTGATGGGAGAGTATTCGGTTCATTCCATCCCAATTATTTGAGACAAATGTACCATTTGCCCGAACCAGAGAAGAAGTATAATAAAGGCTTCTTGGAGAAGTTTAGAGATGAAAATGAGACTGAATCAGAGCCTATATGGGAATGGAGACAAAACCTGACGAAACACAAACATGAGTCTTTAGGTAAGTACTCCATCGATTCCTTATGTTCTCCTTATTGTTATGCTGGAGTCATGATGTGTCGAATGTGGGGATTGCATGATTCTTCAAAATTTTCCATAGAGATGGCACCTTTGATGGAAGCAGCATGGAATAGTGAAATCATGGATTGGGGGAATATATTATCGGATAAGTTAGCTACAACTATTCTTGACTTCGGAAACAAATCCCGTGTTACTGATAGGTTCATCCCTCCATTTTACTTCAGTGCCTACATTTTAGACACCCTCTGTTTTAATTCCGAGTTTCCTGTGTTAGGGTGGAGATGGACTCCACAGGATCCTATGCCCATTCATATCTACCACCAGAAATTATGGAAAGCTCATTATAAGCACCACTTATATCAAGTCTGCAATAGATTCATGCTACCTATTTACTATGCAATTTTTGATAGACATGCTCCTAAGATCTCCTCTCAGGCAGAGATTGACTTGACAGCCTTAGGAACCTGGTTTGGAGAAGAAAAATTCACTTATGTAAGAGTTTTTGACAGTTAGGCCAGGCCTCATATCCTCCCCTTGTATATACCAAATAAACTATTAGCTCGAGAGATAGCATATCAGCTTACAACCGCATCAGCTACAAAGACTCTTAGGAATTCAAAGAAGCAAGTTTGGCCTCCTTTTCCTCTAAGGTGTGGCGTCTATACTCTGCATGATTATAAACATGTAGAGAAAGAGGTGGAAAAGATTAATATACTAAGTCTCGCCACTTTGCCTAATAGACCTTTTGATCCGAATAAAGTCATCTATAATGTTCTAGACCAGGCCAAACTCACTAAATTTGAACATAAGGAAGATGAGTTTTGATGACCTGTTCTCCTCAGCCGAGTCAATATTTCAGGTGTAGCAGATAGCTAGAATGAGATACCATGATGACGGGTTAGTTGAATTTAATAAACTTAGAGAGCAGAGGTTGCAAACTCCGCCTCTAGATTTGTTAGCCACTGCCCCGATGATACAATCAAGCAAGCCTGAGCAGCAACTTACCAACGAACCTCCTGCTACATCGGAAATCTTTGAAGAAGTCCAAAGAAGAGAGCATGAGGAACTCTGGAGGTTAGAACAGGAAGATGCAAAGAGGAAAGAACAAGAGGAAACACAGAGGAAAGATAGAGAGGAAGCAGAAAGGAAAGAACATTAGAGAATACGGGAGGAGGAACATAAAAAGTAGCAGGAGCAGAGCAACAAGGAGGTGAGTGTCGACACTCAAATTGACCCAAGATTGCTCCAGGAATGGCAACAATTTAATTCAATTATAAGCAATCTTGAGAGCTCAATGGATGTTGATACATCCAAAGCGGCCGATACACAAGTTACAACATCAAAGGAGGTTCCAAGCAAAGGAACCAGCGGTCTACCCCCGACTAGAAAAGTATAAATAATTCCCAAGGATCCTTTAGGTCAAATTATTTTGCAGGTGGAGGACATTGCTCCATTGGATGTTTTCTATAGCCCAAAACACAGGGCTATAATAAAGCAACAACAGAAAAGGAGAAGGATTGATCAACCTTCACTATTCCTTGAACAAACAGTAACAGCCAATGTGGTGTGGAAGTAAGAATTCGACCCCTCCGACGACCTGACAAAGTTGTCCCAATATGCTGGTGCCTATTCGACAGCCACCATGGATAAGGCATCGGAGGTAAGCATTTGTTGAAAGAAAAGGATCAAGTGATCGCTTCACTACAAACACAACTATCAGAGGAATAGCAGAAGACAGAACAACTACAACAGCAACTGTCTACGCAGCAACAATTAAATAACCAACTCAACAAACAATTGCATGAAGAGAAACAGAGGGCTGATTCGGGAGCGATTCAGAGACATAAAGAATTATCAGAGGCATTATCAAAATTGAAGGCAATGAATGAACAGATGGCAAAGACAAAAGATGAGCAAATTGCTCAATTATCAGCTCAAGTAGAGAAGTTCAAGAGTCTTCCCCAGCCTGCCGATTTCAGAGCAGAGGCAATACAGAGTAATAAAGCATTAATAACACAAATAAGATTGTTGTGTCATGAAATTGCCCAAGTTGAACCTCTGTGCGACATAACAACATCTATAATAGACAAATCAGTTGATGCCAGGTAGGATTTAGAGCAAGCCGATGACACTTTAACAAATTTTCTTACTTGGCAGGACGCTAATGAGGGACAGGCAGCAAACTTGCCCAAAATTTTAGAATCCCATAAAGAAATTCTATTCATGGAGTGGCAATCCCGATTAATGAAAGCAGAGAGAGTGGTTTCTAGATGCAAATTATCTACGAACAATTTGATTTCCTTGATCAACAATACTCTCTATTTATCTAACATGATTTCTCAATGTACACCAGGTAAATTATTATCAGCCAAGACATTGGAGCAGTCATGTCACCAAGAGCTAGAAAAGAATGGGAGATTGATCTCAGGAATTAAAAGTTTAAGTTGGGACACCTATTGGTTGTTCTTAGTAAAACCATACAGCCAGAGAGCCGCCCTCAAATGCCTAACGGATGCAATCAGGTGTATCATTCCCGATATACACGATGCCACCTATGCTGCTCAAATCAATTCTCGTCACAGCCGCCCTCAAGAAGTGGAACCAATGCTGGTAATATGCCAACTCAGGACAAAAGGCAAACAACTAGAATGATGAATCATTGCTACCGATTACCAGATTGTTGTGGGGGAGATATTCAAGATCGGATTATACCAATTTAGTAGCATTTTAATTTTGTAGTTTGTTAGCTTAGTTTAGTATTTATAGACCCTTTCATGTATTTAGAAAGGGTCGTAAGTTTTTGTATATGACTTAAGCCTGAAGTTGCACTACTGTACTTCAGGCATATTCTTTTATGAAAACTGGACCAATCTTTCCAAATTTTGATAACGAAGCTTTTATGTGGATGTGCACTACTGCCTTTATTTAAAAGTATTTCTGAGTCGGAAGAAGGAATTCAAATTGCGATTGATGTGGGGAATGATTTGCAGCTCATATGGTACTATTATCTATGTATGAGTTTATTCTTTTTATGTGAATTGTTGTTTGATCATTCTTGCTATTATTGAATATGTGAATGTGTTTTAACAGTAGACTTTATACTTTCCACTATTGGATGTTTACAATTTGCTATTCTCCTAATCATGCATGTATCAGTAATATAAAAAAAATAGAAGTGTAAGAATGTTTTATCAATTACTTCGTTCAACTATTTGAACGAAGCAATTATCATTTAAATGAATGTCTTTGTTTATTGAATAGTGTCGTCTATATGCCTATTAGTGAACACAGATCACTAAACGTTGCACTTAAGAATAGAAGCTTCCCGGGATAAAATAGTCATATACGTTTTCGCTCATAGAGTAAGTCCTCCATTTATTATCACTTATTAGAAAACCAATAATTCATCCACCCCCTTTTATTCATTACTGGGAAATTGGTCCCATTATATCCAGTGGGACTCGGGAGCCACCATCCCAAACGGAAAAGGAGCTGCATTAAGGTCCGGACCGGGTGGTTATCCCCCGATGTTGATGTAACGATTTTCGGGGCATCAACAGGTGGTAAAACTGAATTGGATTCATATAGAGAGTGTTGGGTGAGGGGGGGAGGTTATAAACACTTAGGAATTGCAAATATTCCAGACAAAATCAATATTTAAAGGAAATATACATAGAACCAAAATGATGACAATCTAAAGGTGGAACCACAAAGTCACAATGTAACATTGAAACCACAAAAATGGAAAGCCAAGAGTCTTACTCTCCACGTAGTAAAATTGATAGCCAAGTTGAGTGCAATTAGAGTGGGTTGTCTCTGTTGGAATTCTCCAACTATGAAGGAGACCACTCTCATAAGCCTTGACATGGTCTTAATAAAGGAGTTGTGGCTAGAATTGATGACATCCTTCTAGCCTACACTTAGGTGCTTTCATGATTTGCAAGGATTTGGTGGGTGTGAGATGCATTACTCCAATCACAATTCTCTGCTATCATTCCTACATAAAATTTTCCTTTTACCATTAACTAACATATCATTGAAGTGTGTGACTAAATACTTTTTGATGTGATCTCTCCTATCAACCCTCACTTGTGAGATAACTCACTCCTTGTTTCTTTGCTAGATATCTAATATGTTGGGAGGATGATGGGCTATCATATTAACGAAACAAAGAAAGAAGTATTGCTTTTGAACACCCACCATGAGGTATCATTCAAATATATTAACATATATAATTTTAGTTTTGAAATACATAATATAAACAACTAGAATATCCCAACTATATGAGACACTTAGACGTAAGTGTCTCATTATTATTTTTATTCAAATATAAAGTCTTATTCGTTTAGTTGTGTAAGAAATAAAAAACAAAGAATTCAAAAGCAATTAAGAAAGAGTTTGACTTGAGAAAAGCAGATGTTTGGTGAGGAGGAAAGGTTAGAGGTGCACGCAAGTGTTTTCGTTAAGTGACAGACACATAATATGTGCTTGTCATTTCGTCTAAACTTTATCTATGTAATATTTAACTTTATATAAAGTTCTGAAATGATGGAGGGTTTTATAATTAATTTATTTAACATATTAAGAAGTAATTTACATTTTAGTATCTAATATTTATATTAGAAAAAATTAAAAAATATATATAATAATAATAATGATTTTAAATAAAATAAAATAATTATTAATTTACATCAATTTTATATAAAAAATAAATTAAATTATAAAGAATTAATATAGTTATATAAATTAAATGGTTAGTAAATAAGCATTTATTTATGATAAATTTTAATATTTATATTATGAAAAAAAAGAGTCATAAATAAAATATTTCAATATTTATATTAGATAACAAAACTTTATATCAACTTTATATAGTGAAATACTTTGATTTTCATTTTTTAATTGTGAAGATGTGTGATTGTGCCAAAGGCGCTCTAGAGCCCAATATGATAAATATGTTGTAACTTAATGTACTGCAAACATTTTTTTTTGATCAAGTAAGAATAGGACCTTTTATTAAATAATACATAATTTACATGTAGCCACACCCGCTCTGTGAGAGTTCAACAGACGACAGGGCAGGAAAAATTCGAACCACGCACCCAAAACCATGAGAAGCATGAACAAGAAAACTGGTGAGATCCAGCCAAAACTTTGGGTAAAAAGCAAGCAATTGACCATCTGGTCGTACTGATGTGCACCAAATGAACCTTGATCTCCTTGGAAGACGGGTCCACAGAACCGAGGCCCACAAAAATGCCACAAATGACTCGCCGAGGGTCCACAAGAATGCCAACAACAAACCACACTTAAAACTTTCTTACGGACTTTTAAACTCTTTCGGGTCTTAAACACCAAACCAACTAACACGAACAAATCTCCATCGTTGATCACCCGACTTGGATCCGATGATCTTTGTAGATATCGAGCGAACAAGTAGCATGAGGGTTAACCACCCGATGAGGGCGGTTTTCTCTAACCTCCTCTTCGGAATGTGTCACACGAAGAGTGGAAACGGGGGCCAGCTTCAAAAAACCAGAAACCACTTGGACCTTGCCCGATATACCACTTGTGGTTTTTGAATCGCTCGTCTTGCGGATGTTAGGTAAATTTGACTCAGGATAGAGTCAAAGGAGGTTAAACAATGATGGTTTTGGGGCACATGGTATTGTGCACCCATGGTATTTTGCCTGTGGTATTATATGTAATGGAGCCTATAAAAGGCTCGAAGGATTTCATTGTAATGCAAAGGCCTGGAGGTGAGCGGTGAAGGCTCACTTGGCCGGATTGGCCAGGATTTTGGCCAAGGATAATGAAATTTCATTATGATCGGGTTTTTCCCCAGATTTGGGGTTTTCCCAAATAAACATGTGTGTTTATGTGTTTATGGTTGTTGTTGGTTATTTTTATATTTGTTTCTCTCAGTAATTCTCTGTAATTAATTTGTGTTCTTGGTAAATTTCTTAACAATTGGTATCGGAGCCATGGTTGAGGGTTTGGGCTTCGAATGTACGCCTTCAATGAAGGATTTATTTTTATCCCAATCAATGATGTGGTTAGGGCCTGTGTTGAAGGCCTGAGACGGGCCATCGGGCTTTAGACCTGATAAATTGGATTTTCGCATGCTTAATTGCTTAATCATATATGTATCATCTGTTGGAATGATTTCACATGAAGAAGTTGAAGGATGAGAAGCGTCAGCAACAAAGTCAAGGAAGGCAGCAAAGAAACAAAACAAAGATGCCCACAATTGAGAGAAGATGGGTCAGAAGAGCATCAACAATAAACAAAAAAAAAAATTAATGAAGTCAAAATTATTACATGTAAATGGGCATACTACTGTAAGACTTGGTAAGGCATGTGTACCCTTGGGTAATCACCTGTAAAGTCTGGGTTAGACCTAGGTGATAGGGGCGATGTCGGGTTAACAATACCCCTGGTAAAACTTTGAGGGGGGTAAGAGCTAGAGTGAGCGGGATTGTCTCACTTAGCAAGTTTGACTGGAGTTAGTCAAGGAACCCCAAGTCAAGTTTAAGGGGGGAATTGTTAGGTAAACTTGACTTGGGATAGAGTCAAAGGAGGTTAAACATTGATGGTTTTGGGGCACATGGTATTGTGCACCCATGGTATTTTGCCCGTGGTATTATATGTAATGGAGCCTATAAAAGGCTCGAAGGACTTCATTGTAATGCAAAGGCCTGGAGGTGAGCGGTGAAGGCTCACTTGGCTGGATTGGCTAGGATTTTGGCCAAGGATAATGAAATTTCATTATGATCGGGTTTTTCCCCAGATTTGGGGTTTTCCCAAATAAACATGTGTGTTTATGTGTTTATGGTTGTTGTTGGTTATTTTTATATTTGTTTCTCTCAGTAATTCTCGGTAATTAATTTGTGTTCTTGGTAAATTTATTAACAGGGGAAAAGCATGCACGCTCTTTTCGCCAAGCGGAAACCGTTAATCTAGTCCGATGGGCGGTTCTTGAGCCTTCCTCCCAAATTCTTTGTCAAACACCATCTAAGCAATATAAAAATGGATGACCAAACCTGTGGTACTTCTCGAGTCAGTCCTTTCACCACCCGGCCGAAAGAAAACCGAGATTTGGATTGTAGCCAAAACCAAAAAGGGCAAACGGTTTAGGGTTCTCCATCCTCCCGCCTGTCTCGTGAACCCCTTCGATCCATCTTGTTAATCCATAGCTCCATATCTATGTTCGCCTGACAGAGGCAATCCTCCCATAGTTTGCCTGGAGGTAACAAATCCCAAGCATGCCGAGAATCCCTGTCCCTATTGGTGACTCCTTTGTTCACCAAACGATTCGCTAACATGTTATCTTTGCTTTTCACATTGACAAATCTAAAATTTTTTAGGGTTTGTAGGTGGGAGTAGATATGGTGAAAGACCTGCAAAAGCTTCCAATGCTTCGACACTTTATCTGGAGAAGTTCCATTGCATATTTTCTTGGCTGCTCTAATGATCAATTCCGAATCTCCTTCAATGATAACATTATGTGTATTTGAATCCACCAAGATTTCCAAGCATTTCTCTAATGCCATGAGCTCCACCATGTTATTAGTAGCCTTCCCCAGGTAGCCATGGAAGAGCTTCTTTATTTTCCCCTGATCATCTCTTATGGCACCCCCAAAGCCATCTAATCCTGGGTTGCCCTTAGAAGCTCCATCTATATTAACCTTTAAGAAACTATAAGGAGGAGGCTTCCAAATGTTACCTCTTGGGGCAGAGGAGGATCCTTAGGAAGTGTCTTCAACAAGCTTCTTACTCTATCTTTGAGCTACCTTAGAATTTGGTCAATTCTGTGTTGGGGCTTGCTTGTTTTGTTTTTGAAGATCCGACTGTTGCGCTCTTTCCAAACATTCCAGATAACAAAGCTTGGAACTAGAATCTAGGCTTTATTAATAATATCATCCCTTGAGAAGTTCTTCCTCCAGTTCTTCAAAGTTTTGATATGCTGAGTCTGTCCGTATCAAGTTGTCTGAAGATCGAGGCCACCCAGTCCCACACATTGGATGTGAAAGGACAAAAGTTGAGAAGGTGTTCCATCGTCTCCTCATGTGAGCCACAGAGGTAACATTTGGAAGGACCAATGAAGCCTTTCTTTAAGAAATTCTCCCAAGTTAAGATCTTCCTTTGATGCACTAGCCAGATAAATAACTTTGTTTTCATCTAGTGGGGGATCTACCATAGTTTCTTCCAGACTTGATTAGGATTCAGATAGTTAAATCCTGTGACTTCCTGTTTAGCCTCTTTGAGGATAAAGTTACCTTCGGTGTTCTTTCCCCATCTTAATTGGTCAAGTGAGGAGGAAACCAGAATCCTTCTATGCTCTAGATCTTGGGTGAGAGTGTCTGCCTGGGTCTTCATAGGACTCTCATCGCTGCATCCTAGGTCCTTCCAATTCCTCCATTTTCCATTATTACTTTCCTGGTCCCAGAAGTATTTTACCAAAAGTAGCCCTTTGTTATCTGTGTCACTCTTGAGAGCTGCTAATTCATCCTTATAAAGGTCGGGTTCCTGTTGCCAGTTGTCCTCCCAAAATCGAGCTAGGTTCCCTGCTCAGATTTCTCAGAAACAATGTTGTCGAACAATACTTTTATTTTCCTAGGCAAGGTCCCAGATATGGGAGCCCCTGATTTGCCCTGTCATTCTAATGTGATCCTTCTCTTGCCAATACTTGGCATATTTTTGTTTCCAAAGCTTAGCCCAGGGAGAAGTCGACTCCTTGATCCATCTCCACCAAAGTTTGGCTCCCTCTGTTGAGGGTTTTAGGATCATGAAGCCCCAAGCCAACATGGCTTTTGGGCTTGCAAAGCTTCTCCCAGGCTACTAAAGCCCACTTCTTTTTCTCTTCCCCTCTGCCCCACAAAAAGTCCCTTTGTATGCTCCTTATTTGCTGCTTAATGCCTTGAGGAGCAGGAAGAGCAAGAAACATGAAAATGGGAATGGCCTGCAAGACCGCCTGTGTGAGCACAAGGCACCCTGCCAAATTTAGTGACCTGCATGTCCATTTTCTGACCTT
Organism: Pinus taeda; assembly: GCA_000404065.3. Lineage (NCBI taxonomy): Eukaryota > Viridiplantae > Streptophyta > Pinopsida > Pinales > Pinaceae > Pinus > Pinus taeda. The sequence continues at coordinate 120,761 of APFE030698199.1, read as the reverse complement.
GTCCTGAATTTTATTTAATATTGTCTCCCACACTTTCTTTCTTAGAGGTTTGTCAGTAAGAGGTATGCCAAGATATTTGGAAGGTAGTTGTTCCCTTTGAAACCCAAGAACTCTGGTAATGTTTCTTTGAATAGCAATATTAGTGTTAAAGAAAAATACTTTGGACTCGTTGGGGCTTACCTCTATGCGTGCTGCCATAGCAAAGTTGTTTAAGATGTTTTTGATTGCTCTGGCTTCCCTGATTGTGGGTATGCCTTGCAACATTGTATCATCCACAAATTGTTGATGTGTGTTTGCCGCTCCATCCAAGGTGAGTTTGATAACCAGGATTCGTCCTTCAACATTTTCCATTTTGATCACTCTACCTAGCCCTTCCATCATGAGAATGAAGAGGAACGGTGAGAGCGGATCTCCCTATCTAAGTCCTCCGGAGGGTGTGAAGGTTCTTAATGGAGCTCCATTAAGCAATAAGGAAAAACTGGTCGTGGTGACTAGTGCCATAACCCATGTTATCCAATTTTGGTCAAAGCCATAGGCTCTTAGAATTGCTCTTATGTAAGACCAACTTAGCTTATCATAGGCTTTAGCTAGGTCCAGTTGAATGATCATACCAGCTTGTTTGTTGCTTTTGAGAGAGTGTACCACCTCATGAGCTTGGATGATATTGCTGAGATTTTGTCTTCCTTCCACATAGCTTGTTTGCTCCTTTGAGATTAGAGATGGAAGAAGGGGCTTGAGTCTATTGGCTATCACTTTAGAAATAATTTTATACACCACATTGCATAAGGCTATGGGTCGAAAACCATCCGGAGTCATGAAATTTTCCTATTTTGGGATCAAAGCTATGAAGGAAGCATTAAGAGCCTTCAGAACCTTTTTGGATTTTCTGGAGTCTTCCACAACCTCGAGGATATCTTGTTTGACTGTTTCCCAGCAAGCTTTGAAGAAGTCTACATTGAATCCATCCGGGCCTAGTGCTTTTCCATTTTCCATTTCATTAATCACTTCATTGACCTTCTCTTCTGACACTGGCCTGTTAAGATTGTGGTTGTCCTCTTCGGTGACCATCTTAGGGATATACTGAAGGAAATGGCCAATGAACCTGGATCTATCATCCAATGGATCCTTTGCAATATTGAGGAAGTGTTGTACAAGGACCAATTCCATATCATTGTGAGCGACAAGCTCAATCCCTTGAGAATCTTTGATCTTGTGATTCTATTGTGTGCCCTGTGAGCCATGGTGGAATTATGAAAGAATTTTTTGTTTCTTTCTCCCTCTCTAATCCATTGTATCCTTGATTTCTGCCTCCAGAAAATTTCCTCTTGTAAGAATCGATCTTCCCATTCTTGCTGTAGAGAGTTAGTTAGCTTTTGCAGCTCTTCGGTGAAGCCATCTGTGATGTTGATCTAATTGATCTCCTGGAGCTTCTGCTTAGCTTCTCTTTTGGCTTGGAAGATATCACCAAATTCATTTTTGTTCCAAACTTTAAGTCTAGATTTGATATGTTTAGGTGTCTATTGGAGCATGAACATTTTAGTGCCTTGAATGTTCAAATCCTCTCTCCACCATTTATCAATGTTACTGGTGAATTTAGGGTGAGAGAGCCAAGCATTTTCAAACCTAAAAGGTCTATTTCTCGGTGTGCCCATAAAGGTGGCTTCCAGCTATACAGACCAGTGGTCCGAGCCTCCAAAGGGCAGAATGAAAGATGTCATGGTAGGGCCTGCGAGAAGGAGGTCCTCTGAAATAAGAAATCTATCAAGTTTGGAAGCAACTTGAGAAGCCCCTCCCCTCTTGTTGTTACATGTGAAGGTTCCATTTATTGTTTTAGTGTCCACTAGCCCCATGTTCATAATGAAGTCCTGGAAGGCCATGGAGTCTCTGCCTAGCTATCTAATACCTCCTTTTTTTTTTTTTCTTTGAAAGAGATCTTATCATGTTGAAATCTCCTGCAATGATCAAGGGCATATTGGGATGTCTTGCTCTTAGATCCTCCAAGGAGATGAGAAGCTTGAGTTTGTCTGCTTGCTTTTGAGGTCCATAAATGTTTGTGATCATGTATATCTCCTTATCACCTACAAGTTGACATATCACTGGAAAATAGTTCGCATCCAGGATTCCAAATTTCTGTGGATCCCGTAGCGTGAGAATCCCCCATGTCGAGTTATTTGCCTTAACCTATAGATAATCATACTTGATTAACCACTTATTATGAATTTCTCTTATCTTATCCATCGAACATTTTGTCTCCTGAATAAAAACCATATTCGGTTTTTCTTCTTTCATTCTATTACTAAGATTTCTTTGTTTCCTTCTATTTCCTATGCCTCTAATATTCCAGGTTGTGACCTTCATTAAGAAAGGTTAGTAAAGGAATAACTGGTGAGATCTTTCATCTTACCTGAGTTAATTGATAATTTTCCACATTCATTCAGTAGCTCATTCTGTCTTTTCCTTCCTCTTTTCTTGCCTAAGTTCTTTGGAGATTGTGCTTGTGTATTCTCCATCATTTTGACCCCACTAGGCTCCTGGCTTTCATGATTTATTTTGACTCCAACTCCCTTCGATTGTGATCTCCATAGAAAGAGTTGTTGTACTCTGTCATAATCCTCTTTTGGCAGGGAGTTCACTCCTATGTTCTTCCCTTGTTCCATAAATTTCTCTAGATCTAGATTTTCCCTATCTAGAATCTCTTGTAGTTCATGGTCCTCCGTTCCTGCTTCACTCGGAGTCATCTCATGGTCCCTACTGATCTCCATACAACTTGGTAGATCATCCTTTTGTTGGTTGTTTACTGTGATACCCTCCATGTCAGCTACCTTTTCCTGCTCCTCGGTTATTTTCTCCATGTCCTAGACTATATCCTTGTTCCCCTCTTCTTCATCCAGGATCTTGAAACTGTTGTGTCTTGTATGTTTGTCCTCATTTATCTTCTTTTGTGGATGTTTACCTCCTTTCCCTTTGCCCCCAACCTTGGTGAAACCCTCTTGATTTCTATCCACAGTAGTTTTCTCATTACCTTCCTTATTGATTGTTGGGTAGTCTCTGAATAGATGCCCATGTTCATGGCATTTGCGGCACCTAAATGGGATGTGCTCATAGTCCACTGTTTGCACCTATTCTTCATCATACACTTCTAAAATTATTGCTTCCGGAAGGGCTCCAGATAAGTCCATTTCCACACATATTCGGGTGAAGGATGTATATTTTCCTTTCAGAGTTGCCTCTGAGATCTTTAGAAAATGCCCCAGCTTGTTGCCTATTGTTTTCAGAGATTCTGGTAGCCAATAATCTAGAGGAAGGGAGTATAGTATGATCCATACCGGTACTGATGTGAATGTATCACGTTCTAGGACAAAGTTCATCATCCATGGCCGCATGTAGAGTCTTGCCGCAACATAGAAATATGGCCCCCCTTCGAACACTCTATCTTTGTCCTCTAGGCTTGTGAACACCACTGCGAAGAAGCCCTTAGAACCCAGATGTAGGTGTATTCCCCCTTTGGCTTCCAATGGCTCCTTATCTAGATGTGTAACGCCCTCTTCGTCGACCATAACCCTATGAATTTACATATGATCGCATGTTCCTTCATATGATCCCTATGTGCTTGTATCGCTGGATCGCTCAATATAACCCATGGAATAATGCTCGACTTGTGTTTGCAGACTCCAATAGGCTTTATGGAAGTAGTTTTTTCACTGCTGCCCCCATTCTCCTTTTCCTTACTTGTTCCCTGTTGATCTCCTTCCTGATCCTGAAGTCTGTTTCTTCCCAATGTTCCCTTGCTTCTTGCCTCTAATACCTTCTCCAAAGGTTTTTTGAAATGATTCTTTCCTGCGCCCTTACTTCCCTCTGTAACTACCTGAATCTAGGAGGGAGCAACACTCCCCCCTACGCGTCCCGCCATAGTACCCTAAGTCAAAACCCTAGCGCCAAATCCAACCCTAGCTCCAGTTGCAGTCTGTCCTTCGCCTCTCCGACAATGTAATGTAAACATTTTAACTTAGTAAAAAAAAAAAATCATATAAAATAAAATGAAAATAAAGAATAAAAATAGCACAATGGTATTGACCCATGGTACTGAGAACCTTGGTATTCATGTGGAACATAACCTATTTAAAAGGGGAAATTAAACTATGCTAGATCCATCTTATGGATCTACCAAGAACCAAGAGGGATCAAATCTCTTGAGATCCAAACCTCTTTTAGACTGAAAAAAGATTTAGCCTAGATCCATGTTATCGATCTACCAAGAGTCGAGAGGGATCAAATATCTTGAGATCCAAACCTCTTTTAGTGTGAAAAGAGATTTGATCCCTCTAGACGTTTGGTAGATCATAGTTTAGATGGAACTAGACATGATGGGCACTCATACCCATCAAGTACATTTTTTATGATGGATTTCCTTTTAAGATTGTCTTTCTCATGAAATTTGATTTTTATTTTACCCATCATTTAAATATTATGTATTATGTGTTTTTCTTAATTTTTTTTTTTTGGTGTGAATATAAAAACATTTGTTTGTTAACATAAGTTTTTTATTTTTTATTAGTAAAAATTAGTCATAAAATACACTTCAACCAAGTAATATCATAGATATATGTGTTTTACATTACTTTACAAAGATCAAACATATTCAACCATGTTCAATATTCTTCTTTCTTTTCTATTCCACAAGAAAAAAATATGTAATTTTTATCAAGAGAAATAAAAATTACTTTTTGTAGATACACATATCTATATGCTGAAATAGACACGAAAAGTGCATGATTGAACAATAGAGAGCAGAAATATGAGCATATATGGTTCTAAAAATGGCCTTGAATAGCCGAGCATATGCCAAAAAATGAGCAAAAACAAATAGATATAGAATTATGGATGGCAATTAGAGCTGATTTTCCCTTTTTACCCTTTCTTCTTTGTACCTTTTGCCATCCATCAAGATCTGGATCAACTAGAACCAAAGCTGATTGTCGACCCCCATCCAAATGTGAAAATTATTTATTTGAATATGATCACTCTCAAACGTGTGCTCATTTATTTCCTCCTTGACTCGTCCGAGGCTATTGATTTTATGATTCCAGACCCGTTGAAAGAGAAGTGACTGACCCAACGTATGTCGTGACCTCCCCCTACATTTTATCTTCGGGTTATTCAAGTTGTGTCTCTTTCTTTTCATCCTCCTCATCTTTCGAATGGGGAGTTTAATTAAATTTCCATCCTTTTGGTCTATTTGGTTGCTTATTTTTCTTTTTTTGGATCTTCTTATTCTGAGGACATGAGTTCTGAAGATGGCATGTTTGAAAGCATACACGACATATGAAGGTCGAGTTCTCATAATATAGAATTTATGGCCCCTGAAAATTATTATGTTTCAAGGTGATGTGGTCCGGTAACCCTGTATTGAGGTCTATCTCCACACAAATCCTATCAAAGGTGAATATTCCTTTATCCTTCCTTTCTAGGTCCATTTTTTTGAATTTGAAAATTTTGTTTCCAATGTATTCAAGAACTTGGTGGTTCTAGAAAGGAAGGGGTAGGTTTGGAAGCCTAACCTAGATTGGCATAAACGTGACCACCATGGATGTTGTATCAAATCCAAGGAACCATGGAGTAATTGATAAACTAGCTCTACCCCAAAACAATGGCCCTTAATTTAGAGAAAAATCCAAATCTTTTTGTGTGTCAAATTGGATTATGAAAAATCCTTTAGAACATAGGTAAATATCACAATTAGGTGCCTAATAAGTGAACACCTACTGATGTAATGCTTTAGGTTTTGGATAGAAGCCATTAAATATGCAAGTAATGGCCTTAAGATCCAGTGTTGAGAATAAAGAGGATACCTGTGGGTTATTGACCTCCATGGAAGGAGCTTGATCCATTTGGTCCAGTAAGATCTGCAAGGGGTCAAAACTTCCCTTGTAATTCATTCTTAAAAGTGCCTAATGTTCCATTCAGAGGTCTAGCACTAGGAGAAACTCCATGCAACCTAGTGCACAAGATGATAGTTAAGTTTTTTATGACATTATAATCTTGGAAATGGATTGAATTTTGTAGGAATTTCCATGAAAACTACAAGCACGAAGCATAACATTCAATCCCCATTTGTGTTCTATTTTTTGTTTTACGGAGATAACAATGTTTGTGCTTTTGATCGAGAAAGGAGTAGATTTCCCATTGAATTTTTTAATAAGTATCTGGAAAGATTTGTTTTGTTCTAGCACATATTGATGGAAAAAGGAGGTGCCACCAAAATTTTGTACACCATTATAATCTAACCACTGTAAACAAGAAAAACCCAACCCATAGGCTTCGATGTTGCAGGGAAAATCCCTGGATAGAAGTAGCACATGAGAAAATATTTAATGATAGGAGACAGGAGAGGCGGAGAGAAGAAACACATGAGAAAATATTTAATGACAGGAGAGGCAAAATACCTTTGTAATGGTCTATCTTCATTGACAATGTAAAGATTTGTTCCTCATTTACCTCGCATCCATGTGTCTCGAGCATAATCATGAAACCATAGGCGAACACATGACAGACTTGAACATGGGATTCTGCAAAGAGAAAGAGCCTCCCACCATTATTTAATCCAACTAATTCATCACAATGTATGTTCATTAGTGGGCCCAAAGAATGGACCCATGTGCTGTCATTGAAGGCCCAAAGAACAATGGGGAAGAGAACCCTCCACAGTCAAATTAAATAAATGAACTAGGGGCAACACCCTGAGAATTTGCACCGCCCAATTCAACATTCCCACTTGTATAAAACCTATTAGACCTTTCCATTTTTACTACTTGCAAGACCATATTATTCAACCATGTTCATTCTTATTGCCAAACTAGTCAATGATTTGGTGAAATTATGTATAGTCATTATTTATAGTTTTAAATACTTTACCAATTATGGTAAACCATGCTTGATTTTTTTTTCAAGTAGCTTGGTCAAACCTATTAACTATAATGTATTTTTAAGAGGAATGATCTTAGCTTCAATTTGATGAGTTGGACTAAAGGAGGAATTTATAAATAAATAACAAGTTTGAACCCACTTTTAAATAGCAATTTGGGAGGGATCTAACATGTCAAGCAATAATAATAAGGAGGACATTCATTATGAAGAAATTCATAATATCTTTGACAAGGAAGAAGAATAAAGATCTCTTGTAGACACGCTAAAACCTGAAAAGGCCCAAACCAAATTGTGTATATATTCAAGTTTGAATGTATCTAACTCATTATAGCCTTGGTAACCGCATATTTGAGATTCCATATCCAACCACAAATTAGATTTTTTTATTTTTATTTTTTTATTTTTTAAATCAAACTAATAGTACACCCATTTTATAAAAAATGAGATATAACACCAGTGTGCTAACATTAAATAAACTGAATAAAATGAAAAATGAAAAACCTCTATTTCACCCATATAAACACGAACATTTAGTTATTCTTTTATATAGAAGACCAATAACCCATGGGTGTGGACATGTCACGTGACTCTCAGCATTTAAGCTCCAGGCTTCAATGTTCATGCTTTAGGCTTAAGTGTTGTGTACACCGATGGATTGTAGGGTGTGAGTGAAGAAGGAGACAAGCTTTTTCTAATAAGTCCAAAGATCCATTATGGGTGAGTCTATGTTTAGTTTGAAGCCTCAACACTATTTGAGCATTATATGCTTATGTTTAAATCTCATTTTAAAGTATTAACATTGTGTGTGTTGCGTAGTGAGATACTTATCTTGGAGTCTCAACCATTAGGATCACTAACTTCTTTTGTTATCTGCAATTTTAGTTTAAAATTTATATATCTATATCTATCTATCTATCTATCTACACTATCGGAGCATTATATGCTTATGTTTAAATCTCATTTTAAAGTATTAACATTGTGTGTGTTGCGTAGTGAGATACTTATCTTGGAGTCTCAACCATTAGGATCACTAACTTCTTTTGTTATCTGCAATTTTAGTTTAAAATTTATACAACATACATACTTACATAATCATACCTTACTTAATACATACATACATTCACATCATACATACATAATACCAACATACATACATATATATATATATATATTATATAATTATATTATATATATATTTATTATATTTAGTATATTATATATATATAATTATATATATATATTTTTATATATATATATATATTATTATATATATTTTTAATTCACCCATCAAATTGATGGTCTAAAATGTAAGGTAAGTGTCATCAATGCCATGCATACTTTAAAATGGTAAGTATCTGACAATTAAAGAAGGAAAATAAGGGTAAATACCAATGAAATTTAACCCTTGGATCTAGGTTGGTTTATTCCATACTTTACATTGTGAAGATGTGTACTTTATTCAACTTTTGATGTGGAATTTTGTAGCATTTAAAAAATATTATTAACAAAAAAATCAATGTTGTGTTATAAATAAAATATTATAATATGTGTGTTTCATAAATAGATTACTCCATTAATAGGTTTTTTTTAGTTCAAGGTATGAGGGAGATTTATAATTCCTTGAATGCTTAATATGGAGCTTGATATGTAACATTTTGAAAAATAAATAAAAATATAATCAATGTGTGTGTGTGGAGAGAGAGAGAGAGAGAGAGAGAGAGATTACTCCATTAATAGGTTTTTTTTAGTTCAAGGTATGAGGGAGATTTATAATTCCTTGAATGCTTAATATGGAGCTTGATATGCAATATTTTGAAAAATAAATAAAAAGATAATCAATGTGTGCGTGTGGAGAGAGAGAGAGATTACTCCATTAATAGGTTTTTTTTAGTTCAAGGCATGAGGGAGATTTATAATTCCTTGAATGCTTAATATGGAGCTTGATATGCAACATTTTGAAAAATAAATAAAAAGATAATCAATGTGTGTGTGTGGAGAGAGAGAGAGAGAGAGAGATTACTACATTAATAGGTTTTTTTTAGTTCATTTTGAAAAATAAATAAAAAGATAATCAATGTGTGTGTGTGGAGAGAGAGAGAGAGAGAGAGAGAGAGAGAGAGAGAGAGAGAGATTACTCCATTAATAGGTTTTTTTTAGTTCAAGGTATGAGGGAGATTTATAATTCCTTGAATGCTTAATATGGAGCTTGATATGCAACATTTTGAAAAATTAAATAAAAAGATAATCAATGTGTGTGTGTGGAGAGAGAGAGAGAGAGAGAGAGATGAGGGGGGCACGTTTTTAAAACATATTAAGAACAAAAAAACATTTTGAAAAACATTTAAGAAAATAAAAAGATAATCAATGTGTGTGTGTGTGGAGAGAGAGAGAAAGAGAGAGAGAGAGATGCGTTCTACCTCTCAATATGAGGGGGGCACGTTTTTAAAACATATTAAGAACAAAAAACATTTTTGTGTGGACAACGTGGATCATAAATAAAATATTTCCATGTTAAGTGCAAATGTTTTTTTTTTAATAGTTAAAACCTTTTATTAATGTATTACTTAAGATAAAGGATAATCCATGTACAAATTGAATGGACCTAATGGTTAAGAACATGTGAAAGTCACATCTTAAAATCAAGAGGGGGAGTATAGTATGTATACCTTTGTAAACTTTAATAGGAAAATCATTGGGTGGAAGCAAGTCCCTTGTCCTATAAGCAAAGGGGTATGATATACCAAATTTTTTCTTTTCATGCCAATGCTAAATTTGATATACTATTTATTTATTTATTATTAAATCTACAGAAAATATAGTACATCAAAAGAATTCATTATTATTTTATTATAATATGTTTTTTTTCTTCCTTGGTGAATCGATAATTTTTAAGGGTTGTTTTTGGCATGACACAAGATCAAATCACAATGGTTATGACTATTCACTTCAATCTCAAGATACTCAAACTATTCACCTCAATATCAAGGTACTCAAATATTAAAGTTGTCACTATTCACCAAAATATCAAGGTACTCAAAGATTATGGCTGCAATGCTTAATATGGAGCTTGATATGCAACATTTTGAAAAATAAATAAAAAGATAATCAATGTGTGTGTGTGGAGAGAGAGAGAGAGAGAGAGAGATGCGTTCTACCTCTCAATATGAGGGGGGCACGTTTTTAAAACATATTAAGAACAAAAAAACATTTTGAAAAATATTTAAGAAAATAAAAAGATAATCAATGTGTGTGTGTGTGGAGAGAGAGAGAAAGAGAGAGAGAGAGATGCGTTCTACCTCTCAATATGAGGGGGGCACGTTTTTAAAACATATTAAGAACAAAAAAACATTTTTGTGTGGACAACGTGGATCATAAATAAAATATTTCCATGTTAAGTGCAAATGTTTTTTTTTTTTTTAATAGTTAAAACCTTTTATTAATGTATTACTTGAGATAAAGGATATTCCATGTACAAATTGAATGGACCTAATGGTTAAGAACATGTGAAAGTCACATATTAAAATCAAGAGGGGGAGTATAGTATGTATACCTTTGTAAACTTTAATAGGAAAATCATTGGGTGGAAGCAAGTCCCTTGTCCTATAAGCAAAGGGGTATGATATACCAAATTTTTTCTTTTCATGCCAATGCTAAATTTGATATACTATTTATTTATTTATTATTAAATCTACAGAAAATATAGTACATCAAAAGAATTCATTATTATTTTATTATAATATGTTTTTTTTCTTCCTTGGTGAATCGATAATTTTTAAGGGTTGTTTTTGGCATGACACAAGATCAAATCACAATGGTTATGACTATTCACTTCAATCTCAAGATACTCAAACTATTCACCTCAATATCAAGGTACTCAAATATTAAAGTTGTCACTATTCACCAAAATATCAAGGTACTCAAAGATTATGGCTGCCACTATTCATCTAAATATCAAAATACTCAAATATTCTCCTACCTTAGATCCTCCCCCATGATTTTCAGCTTGTTTAAATTTTTTTCCACACAGGTTATAATGTCTTCGGAGAATAGAACCCAAGTGGAGTAGGAGTTAAACCCACTAGATACCACTTGAGCTATTGCTCTTAAACCTACTTGATAAAGAAAATTAAAAACAAAAATACTTTTAAAAATATTGTGTACATTTATATTTAATTTAATTTCAAAATATTTGTTATAACATTAATCTTCTGAACCTTTTAACTATTCAAAAATA
>APFE030698199.1:78752-109497 GCA_000404065.3 Pinus taeda | reverse complement strand
AAAAAATAATTTCTTAATAAAACTATAAAATATTGTTTTTTCAAAGAAGCGGTTAAATATTTTCTATTACAAAAGAAAAATATGGATTATGGACCATAACCCTTATATAATTCATCTAGCTCCATCAAAATTTTGCATTCTGAAGACCATTACATAGGCAATCCATATTTCGCTAATAGTTCTAAAAATATGTTTGCTATATATCCTAACAAAGATGCCTAAATACAAACTATATTTGCACTACATTAAAAACAAAATTTAATAGGAGTCTCGAAAAATTGTTGCCAAGGTACATCATATATGTTAACTTGATTGGTATGGAACTTTGGTTGACCTTCCTCTCTTCCTCGTTGCTTCATCTCCTAAATTGGATCCTCAAGTGATAACTGAAGCCTGACGACATGCGTATCCTCCATCTCCGCCATTTTGAAATGGATCACAGCTAGTTCTGTCCTTAATTCGTGTTGGAGGTAATCAATTTTGACTTGCATTAGCTCAAGCTTAGAATTGGTGATCAATTGTAGAGAGTTATGACCCTTTTCCTCTGCTTCCTGTCTCTGCTTGAAAGTAATTTACATGCTCTCAATCGCCTTGAGAACCTTGTCCAAGATTGTGTTAATGTCTAAAGATTTGGGGTCACAAGAGGAAGAACCTACAATCACCATGACAAGATTATCCATTTGCAGCACTAATTCATGGAGGCAGACTCAATTATACACAATAATAATAGAATCAAGCAATGTCGAGCTTAAAACCCAGAGGGGGCTATAAATACCAATTCTAAGGTTGCGAGCTTGAGAAATCCCATTACTAAAGTTGAACAAATCATTATGAACTTTGATATCTTGCTTGGTCTCCATTAAATGCAAACTTGAAAATTCCAAGATAAAACAATTGCGAGTTCCTTGCTGGAAAAACCACTTGCTATGGAAAAGGAATGATCGGTGCCTGATATGGTTCCTCAATTTGGCTTAGCCTCCGTAAGATTGAGACATTTTTTTGAAGAACTTGATCTGGCATTTTCAAACAGGTAGTAAGATTCTTATTGGTAAGGATCAGTTCAAGAGTGGCGCTAGGGAGATTAATATTCCTGAATCTCTTTTGAATTTTCTTCATAGAAGAGGATATTTCTATTGGGATAAGATGATAGCTGGCTGGTAGGGGCCCTTTCCTCTGTGGAAAGATGCAGTCGCACTACAGATGCCTCAGGAGATCGCACTTTAATAGGATTGCATTAGGGTGGGCCTTAGAAACTGTGGCATATTTCGCACTGTGGATTCTGATTACCTTATATGGAATCTCTCGAAAGAGATGAATGTAGTAAGAGTCAAAGAAGTATATTAGCATATTGTTGACTCAAAGCGATTTCCACACAATCCTAATTTTCCCACAAGTTTCTGGAAGGATGGCTGCCCTTCGAAGATGATTCTTTTTGCTTGGCTTACCTTTCACAACAAAAATTTAACCTGGGAGAATTTAATGAAACGAGGATGGCACGGGCCAGGCTTATGTCCTTTATGCAGATCAGAAAGGGAAAATAATGCTCACTTGTTTTTAAATTTCAATAATTCTCATCAAATTTGGCAGGCTCCGGAGAACAGTTATGGAGTCCAGCACATGGCGCATGCTTCAATTTATGAATTGATCATATGGTGCAGCGAGCTGAAGTTATCTTGGAGAAGGATATTCATCCTTTCCTTGTGGTACATCTAGAAGTGATATAACAACAATATCTTCAACAACATTAAAATTTCCTGCTCAAAAATCATCTTTGAAATTGTCGCTGCTTTCGAAGCCCTCCCGCAGAAACCTATCAATCATAAAAAGGTCGACTCCTCTGATCAATCAATGGAGTTCTCATCTTTCCCTAAGGCGTTCTTTGACGGTGCTGAATAGCAAGGCACATGTGGTTGTGGTTTCCTCATCATGAAAAATGAAAATACACATTTCTCCATTCACTGGAATGGGGGGAGAGGCTCCAATAGTAAAGCGGAGGCTATGGCTCTTGCTGGGTTATTAAAATTTTGCCTCTTCCTTGATCTTCAACATGTTTCGATACTTGGATATTCGAAGGTTATGGTATATTTCATCACAAGAAAAAATCATATTTTAATGCCGCATCTGATTGGCTGGATGGATAGGATCAATTACTTCTGGGACTATTTGGTCGGAGGCTCTATTCACTATATCTACAGGGATAAAAATATGCAGGCTGATTCTCTGTCTAAATTGGGTCTTCATTCTGCTCCAGGTTTATGGTTTCTGCAGATTTGCTCGGAGGGGGAAATCTTTCATATCCAAGAGTTTACTCTGCCGGATTTCTAGGTTGCATATTTTTATTTCGCAGGTTTTCCTTGGAGCGTTTTGACCATATGCGACTGCTTTTGTATATTTTTGTGTATTTGGGTGGTGTTATTATGCTTTTGTATATGCTTTTGATTCCCGTACTCTATGATCTCTAGATTATTATACTATGGGGATCCCCTAGATCATAATGCCTTAGCTAGATCCTATTATCATTATACTGATATTCTCCCATGCTGATCCCATTTTGACCAAATTTTATGGGTCAATTACAGATGTAAATACATGAACTCTTATATCTCTCATATAATATAATATTCTGCTTTTTCGTCCTGAAAAAAATATAGAAATGGCCCTGACATGATGCAAATTAAATGTCTATTCCTCGACAAGCTAATTAACTAGATCCCAACATTAATCTTATGATACACTGGGAAGAGAGGAGTAATTACGCTAGCCAAGTGTTAAAGATGAGGAGACATGGGTACTCCTTCTGGGAAGATCAAAACCTATCAATGAGTGATGGTTTCCAATCCTTGAAGGCTCGTAATTCCAATATATTATTTTGCTGACATATATCATGCTTCGAACAATATCCAACTTTCCTCAATAAATATTCATGGATAAAATTAGATGTTCCTTTTATAATATTTGGTAACCTCATCGTAAAGAAGAGATTATTGAATGATCATTAATGAGATCTAAGGTTCCTTGTGCTAGCCTTGTTCCTCAGTTTTCTAAAGTGTTTGTTAAGGAATTTAAGTTCCTTGACACATGAAATAAATAAACCTTCTCAAAATGTTGAAGTTGGAGAAGAATCCTCATCTCCATGGAAGAGAAGGTAGCGTTGGAATAACGATTTGCCTTCCATAATTACCAAATAACTATCATTGAGTCACCAAATATCATATTCTCTAGAGTTTATGTTCAATTGCTAGATTTAATCCTTGCCATAGAGCGACAATCAACTTGATTATTGGTTTTGTTCACAATCGCCACGGAAATTGTGTCTCTGTTTGTCCGTTAGGGCTAAGAATCACCCCTTTCGCTCCTGCCACCCCTAAAATTCTAAAATAAATTAAGTAATTATTTAAAAAATATAAATTTAATATTGATTTCAATTAATTATTATTATTATCAATATATTTATTTTTTAAACATATTTATTATTAAACAATTGTTATTTTTATTATCAAAGAAAATTAAAAAAATTATTTTGCATATATTTACATTAAATCCTCTCAGAGGGGAAACATATAACTAATCCATTATATGAAAAAGAGCTTCTCTCCTCACACTCGACTTTATAAGATAGACCCCTTCAATCAGTTTATTTGGATTGAAATATCTAACATTAACAGTAAGAGAATTTATATTGCAATTATGTATGTCACACCAATCAACTCTACCTTTTATAAAAAAAACAATCTAGATAAGAATTTCCCTTATAATACTTTAGAGAAGGATATTCATAGTCCAAGGAATGAAGCTAATATCCTCTTGTTATGATAATTTAATGCTATAACTACGTCTAACCAAGCTATTCTTCAGAATTGAGGCTTTTGTGATTATAATTTATTTGTAATTTATCTTCCGAATCCATCACGTAGAGATTATTTGTGCATAGGATATTCTTCTAAGTAATAATCCAAACCCTAATCCTCTATAGCTAGATGAGGACTTTGATTTACCTAATATATTCAAGAGAAACTCTGAATACTTAATTGATAATTTATTTGGAAATGAGTTAGTTGACATTTGTAGTTCTCAAGACCTTATAATTTGTAATGGTGCTATGAAGTGGCCAAACTCCAACCAGAAGACTTGTATCCATGGGCTTGGAAATAGTGTTATGGATTATGTGATATATAATATCTTTGTTTCCAACCTGTTGTATCTCTGAGATGATAATGGTCAGTTATCATGACAGGGCATCTAAAATAATTGTTTTGGGGGTTTTGTTTTAATTTGGAGGACTAATGTAGGAGACATATTTAATATAGTGAGGCTTAACCTTTTGAATAATATTAATATCTAAACAGAGGCTACTATTAAAATTCACACAGTAATTTTAGCTTATAAGATGTGGAAAGCAGAAGCAGAGAAATGATATGATTATCACAGTCTTCAGATTGAAAATTAAATAATGATAAGTATGAAAACCTTTAAACTAGGTTCAGAAGGTTTAACAGAATATGCTCAAGCTTACAAAAGATGTTGATGATTTATTGATTTAGAGGGAATTAATTAAACAAGCAGTTCATTAATTCATTCTCTTTACAGATTATCACTTCATAATCTTATAGGAATAGATTGAAATCCAATTATTCCTACCTAGTTATCTCTGTAAAACATAAGAATATGAAGAAAAACATAATAAATAATATTGTAAAAACTTACAGGAAACACAAAACTGTGTAAATCAAAATTCAGAATCCTTTGCTTTTATATTAATAATCCAAAAAATTCAATTACATTTGAGGCTTCAAAATGATTCTTCAAGGGTGCAACCCTTGATAACTCGTAGAGAGAGTTATTTATACAATAGTGAACTGAGAAAATATCCTAAACTATTTTTACAAAATTAGATTTTTACAAAATGAAAAATGAAAACTGCTAGTTGATTTGGCACTATTTTGGTGTTGAGATGTTGATGACTATTTCTGGAAAAATTGAAAACTGTTGAAGCTAGCTCACTGTTCCTCTAGAAATTGAATGCTGTTAGATCACCCTTCAGTTAAGTAAATCTGTCAACTCTTCCCAACATTCCTTTTCTGGGATAGATATCTTAATTACTATTCTATAGATTTCATCCATCTCTGTATATTTAGTAAAAGTGGGGTTTACTAAAAATATGTGTCTAATTTCATTCAAAATAAAGAAAGTATCCTTGAGTGTATTTACTATTAGTGCTGGTGTTGCTAAACCTTTGATGTTTGAAACTAAAGCTTCATGTTTTCCCACCTCTGTCAGCTTCTGAACATAATCCTCAATTGGCATCAATTTGTCATTGATCACAAGCATAGAGGGTAAACCCTTGCTAGTCAAGGGTTCTATCCTGCTGAAAAACCTCTAAACTATAGTATTGACATTGCTACACTTTTCCTGTAGCTGAAGGATGAGGTTTTTCTTGCTGATGATCTTCTTTACCTCCAATGTAGTTCTTGTTCTGTCACTTATGCCTAATTCCTCAAGCTCATAGCTGTCTTTGGAATTTAGGATATTGATTATATCAGAGGCAATTTCTGGCATATCCTCGAGCTATTTAGTAATGGTTTCAATTGCTTCCTGAGCTTTCTCTAAGAGATTTTTCTGATCAAACACTATCTTGATAAAGGGCCAAATATACTTGATTGATTCTATAATTTCTTCCCACAGGATTTCCTTTGCTAAACCCAATTTGTTTCCAATGAAAGATTCCTTGAGTTCCCTTTGTAGTACTTCAATATGATCTTTGACTCTGTTCAACTCAGCTGCATGTGAACTGTCTGCTACTGACTTCATAAGCCATAACTCCTTGAGTTCATCCTTCAGTTTATTAATTTCTCCTGTCTGGATAGATAGGTTTTGAACAGCTTCAGCAAGCTGATTATCTCCTTTTGTTGCACTTGTAGTCGATGTTGTAGCTGAAGTGGAAACTTTGGTGGTGGGAATTGTTGTAAGGGGGAGTATATCCTTTGGAGTTTGAGCCTTGTTAACAACTTCCTCTTTTTCCTTGACCAGTTTCTCCATCTACTCCTCCATTTGTTTGATCTACAAATTTTGTTCTATGATGAGCTTCATCATATCAGACTTCTGAGTAACTGTCTCCTCAATTTCTTTGGCCATTGGGTCCTCTGAAGCTAGCAATTTGAACTGTTTCTTTAATGCTACAACTTCAACATTCTTTTTCTTAATAAGCTCTTCTACATCGTTTATGTTTGAGGGATCATATCCCATTTTCAGCACTAGATTCTCCAAGGATTGAATCTTGGTATCCTTTACTAATGAGGAGACTTTCTCCAACTTAAGCTGTGACTGAGTGTTGGCCAAGGTGACTTGCATTTTTGACAAACTCATGGAAGTGTTTGTCAAGGTTGAAGCAATCATCTACCCAATTTGTTTTTGCATCTTAAATTAATCAATTGGATTCACATCCTTCACATTGAACTCAAAAGAGGTCTTCTTTTGATATTGAGCAACAATCCTAGGCTGTGGAACCTGAGCCTGCAAATAAGCCAACTACATTTTTCCCTTCTCAGAGTCAAAGACTAAAAAAGGTTTGGCCTGAGAACTGGAGGAATGTTTCTAGAATTGTGTGTAGGTGTTCAACTTCAACTCTTCATTCTTCTTTTTGATCTCACTGAAAACATGAAAGATGTCTTCCTCCTTGTCCTTTTGAGTGCTTCCACTGGTCAGGGTTATTTGTTGTTCTTGAGAAGTAGTGGAATGAGTTGGGGACTGTGTAGACTGTGCACCTGACTGTGTATGGAGCATAATATCTCCAATTCCATCAAATGTGGTTTTTAGAGACTCATGTGTTGCAGCTACAATCATAGAGATTCTAGGTCTCTTCTTTCTATGCACAATCCTAAAACCCTAGCTTGATGCTTCAATTGTAGGGGATGATTGTTCTTCCTTCCCTCTCTTGGCTATCTTTTATTGTGCAAGTGGAGTTTTCATGTTTGATGTAGAAACTGTCTGCTCTTTAGCCTCTTGGAGGGTGTTCTCTACCCATTCCAACTGATTTTTATATTGTTCTATCTCAGGTTTGACTATGTGATGATATGCTGACAATTTGTTCTCCATCTTGAGCTTGGAAACTATTCCCATTGGGTCATAAGACCAAGTGAAGCTTAGACCAAACTTCATCTCCTTTAGTAATTTGTCTGCTTCCTCTCCTGCTGCCCTGGTGTTATAGATGAATGGACCAACTTGGTCTTTCAACTTTAATTGTGATTTCTTCTTTGCAACCACGAAGTGGACTTCATCTGCATTTAACCTCTGTCTTATATATTCCAGTGCAAATATTCTGATAGGCAGGTACTTGGGCAGTTTGTAGGGTGGAAGCTCACAACCATAAACCCTGATCTCTGTATAGTTTTGGTAGCAATACCAGTCCCCTGTTGCAACTTGATCAACCAAATATAATATTTTGACTATCTCCTCACTGATCCTTGGTACTGGAGTGCT
Organism: Pinus taeda; assembly: GCA_000404065.3. Taxonomy (NCBI): domain Eukaryota; kingdom Viridiplantae; phylum Streptophyta; class Pinopsida; order Pinales; family Pinaceae; genus Pinus; species Pinus taeda. The sequence continues at coordinate 102,021 of APFE030698199.1, read as the reverse complement.
GCTCATAAGACTGATAACTGGATGAATAAACAGTTCTATGAACTATTTATATGTAAATTCTTCTTTCTCCTTCATCCTTGTTGAAGTCCAAAATATCACTGATTTTTGATTTCCTTCCTCATCTAGCTTCTGTAAAGAAAATGGGAATTTGTCTCCCTGAAATATATATAAAAAGGTAAACAAGTACTGAAGGGAATTTGTTTCCATTTCTGTTTGTAAGCACATTTCAATATTTTACATTAATGAAATGAAGCATTATTTCCACTGCATCTCTATGTTTATGGTTATTTATGTAATTTGTTGTGCTCCTGTTTAAATCCGGATCAAGTGGTATCAGAGTGTTCTACTCTTTCTTTGTCTTTCTTTACATGTCCCCAATGAGGTCGGGATATAAGGAGTTAGGGCTTGAACTCATCGAACCTTTGCAAGCCTAGCCTCGCAAATCCCGATGACCTCCCATGGCGGATGAAAAGAAAGATAAGGGGGTAGGAGATCCTATCAAAATCTTGCTTGAAGAGGCCCTCGAGCGACAAAGGAATGCAATGATGGAAAACTTTGCCCAGATCCTTCAGCAGCTACCCAGAGGCGATGCATCGGCTTCCAACAGCTACTCTAGAAATGCCACACCCTTTAAGGTACAAGTTAATTTTGAAATCCCCATCTTCGAGGGTTAGATAGATGCAGATGCCGTATATAAATGGTTAAATATGCTAGAAGGGTATTTTTTGTTCCTGATTTTTCCAGTCGGGAAAAGATTATTTTTTTCTCTTCTCAAAGCAGCCCCCCACGTCAAGGACTGGTGGGAAACCTATTGCAAGCAGAAGGATGAAAGTACGAGCTCACTATGTTTAGCTGCACCCACTTGGAATTCATTTTGGGATGCCATCAAGGAGCAGCACTACCCTGTCAAAATCTATGAGGAAAAATACATAAATTGGATCACGCTGTGGTAGGAAGGGACCAAGATGTGCTGAAGCTCACAAACATTTTTCATACCCTTCACACACAATTGGGTATCAAGGATTATGAGCTGCATTTGGTACTCAAATACCGCGACTGCGTACACAGATACACCCAGGAAGAGATGGAGTTCTTGAACATCTCCTTGCTTGGCACGACGTACTGATACGCTGTCAAAATCAAGCAGAAGTTAAAACAAAAGAAGTGAGACTTTGGATCTGCGAATCCGAAGCAAGGGAAAGGCTTCCCCAAATCGCAGAACCAAGGCCAAATCCAAGACGGGGAAACCCAAGACAACCCATCAAAGCCACAAGAAAAGAACAACACCACGAAGTCCAAGAAGGACACAGGAAAGTGGTGTGAGTTCCATAAGAGCCCCACTCACAACACCAGTGAGTGTCGGACCAAGTAGTCGCTAGTGGCCGAGTTGAAGGCTTCAGAATCATATGCATGTTCTAACCTCGAGTCAAAAGCTGACAAGGGGAATGGAAAAGGGAAGAAGATCATTGACGTGGAGCCCAGAGCCACTGTTGCCACCGCCAAGATCCAGAAGAATGAGCTCGAAGATCCAGAGGAGGGGGAACGTCTTTTCCACTCATAGATGTGGATCAAGGGTTCACCGTTGCAATTCATTGTCGACAGTGGCAACCAAAAGAACCTCATTTCAGCAGAGGTCGTGAAGTAGTTGGGCCTACCGACTACACCACACTCGCAGCTGTATAGTATCGGGTGGCTTCACCAAGGACAAGATCTCTAAGTCTGCTAGTAGTGCCACCTTCCCTATAGCATCAAACCCTTCATAGACGAGCTATTGTGTGATGTTGCACCTCTAGATGTTTGTGATGTATTATTAGGACAACCATACTTGTGGAGACGACATGCTGTGTATGAGTCAAGGCCTCGCGCTATCATTATTTCTTTGGGTAATTCATTATATAGGATACTGAAGGTAGCCCCACTTACCACCACCTCTTTGATCTCCACTAAGAAATGCAGTAAGATCATCTCACAGACTAGGAAATTTATTTCTCTGTAGTTCGCTCCCAAAGTAAGGGGAAGATTGTCGCCACATCCATGACCCCCGCGAAGGGTTCCTCCACGTAGCAGCAACAACAGATGGATATGGTCATGAAAGATCACAGGAACGTCTTCTCCTCACCCACAGGGGTATCGTTGCACTGTCAGGTCAAGAATTCATTCGATCTGACTCCTAGAGCACCTCTACCCAACGGGCCAATATATCACCGCTCCATTTTGAAAAACGACAAATACAAGAAGCGACATGGTTCTTACACCAGTACCAAGGCTATGGAGAATAATGTTGTGGAGCACATCATTCCCCCATTCCTTCGTTTGCATCGAGTGTTCAATGTGGACCGCCCTCTACCATGCTTCCCACCATTACTTGACACATCAGAGATTACAGAACAACTCACCAGGGACCAAGTTCAGCAGATGGAGGAACTCAACACAATGTGGATTATTGCTTCCTAAGGGGGTAGGAATGATCTAGGTGGATGTTGGTGGCCACCCACCTATCCCACTTGGACCCACACAATTGCCTCTTTCAGTTTTTCAGTTTCCTTAATTGTAGCACAATTTACTATTTTTAGCAATTTTTTGGTTCTTGAACTTCCGAAGCCATTTTGAGGCCCTAAACGACATTTTTTGGGAAAACTGGGAGCAACATGGGTCCATGGACCGATGTTGCTCTTCCCAAAGCTGTATTTCTTGGATAGATCTTTCTAACGACATATTTTGCGCGTCAAACACATATCGTAAGCCAAATTTAACACCCTGGGAAGTTGATGTACCAATTTATCCAAACGGGGCCCACAATTTGGCGTTTCATCTTCTACGGTTAGGTTTTTGGATGTTTAGGGTTTTCCATTGTTTCTCAACAATAAATAGGCATTCGAGCCTCATTGTAACACAGTTCAGAGGCATGTAGCCACCACATCACTTCTTAGAGATAAGCTACCATCGCCCTAGCTGATTTATTTCCATTTCTGTTTGTAAGCATATTTCAGTGTTTTACATTAATGAAATGAAGCATTATTTTCGCTGCATCTCTGTGTTCATGGTTATTTATGTAATTTGTTGCGTTCCTGTTTAAATCCGTATCAAAATATTTCAAGGGTCTGGGATCTTTTAGTAAAGTCTAGTTTTTGATAGGCTTCTATCAGGTTTTCATGGGAAAAAGGATGGGTTGGTGTAGAAGTAGGGGCTTGCAACATTTTTTCAATGGAATCAAAATTGATTAAGCAAAGGATTTCTCCTGTTGGTGAAATAATTGCTCTCTGACTGGGATCATAAGATTCACGGCATTTCCTCACAAATTCAGGGGCTCTGTGTATCTGAGGAAAAATATAATGAGGGAGTTGGGAGTCCCAGAGCCCTATCTCATCTGTCTAGTCAATTAGCTGATCTTCCATCCAGCAATAGATTTCATATAAATCAAATTGAGAAGAAGTCTCAATGATTTTACAATCTCTATCGACTAATGGGTTATGATGGATGTCGACCTGTGGATGAATCAAAGGATTTGGGACTTCTGCAAGTTCTTTTCCCTTGGGAGGCATTTTGTCAAACAAATTGTAGATCGAAGATGACAAAAATAGGCCTGAAACAGAGTGATTACTATAAAAAAAGTATAATTGTAAAATGAGCAAGTGGACTTGAGCATTAGTTTCCTGAACATGAAAAACAATTGCTTAATGTCAGACTTAGATGAGCTGTGGTGGATAAACCTTCAATTATCAGCTTTGGTTACAAAAATGGACTGTGTAACCATTTTCATGAATTAACGAGGTTTATAATGGAAAAATTGGGGGGTGGCAATGAACATTTGGATTTTGCATTAATAACCCAACGAGATTAATTAACGGGTCTTTGAATCATAAATTGCGGGAGCGACATTGAATGGATAACAGATAGGCAACAATTAATTGGATGGTAGGCATGAGGTGGAGTGTGACATGGAGCGGCTGTAAACGGTCACTTGATATACCACGTTTGGGGGTAAGGTGATGCGCTAAGTAGTTTCGGGATTTTAAGTCCTGAAACACTAAAAAGTGGAAAAAGCTGTTAATGTTGGCGGTATTGGAAACAACCCATTTCAGACCCCCCTCCCCCCCATCGATAAAGTTTGGATGGTGAATGAGGGTCGAGGAGGGATGTGGGCCATCAGATCTTGGGTGTGCTTGCGGGATGAAAGGTGAGGCGGGGGGCATTTAACACATAAGTGGAAGTGATGGTGGAGTCATGACTTTAAGGGTGGATGTGACAACTGCGGGTTATGGTGATAAATGGATGAATGAAATATTTATGAAACAACATTGCAACTTTAAAACTTTAGGTTAATTAAAACCCATCGTCGAATGTATAATTTTTCAATGTTATAGCTTAGGATAAAAACATTTGATGCTCCAATCAAATTTTACATGTCTATCGACCCCTTTTACTCCTAACATTTTCACTTATTTTTGAGAGTGCATTTAAGCTAGCAACTCAGTATTTCCTTTTTATGCCTAATCTACCTCTATCCCTTATTTCCTCCATTGGCTCAGTTTAAAGCGTTGGGCCAATTTTATTTGCTACCTATTGCTACCTATTAACAAAAAATTAATACAAATCCAATCATGATTAAACTGTATAACTGGATTGTATAAACAAGTGTGGCATTTTAAACAAAATGCACACAACTTTTATTTGCAGAAGTAAACTAAACTAAAGTAGCGGCATTTAGACTTGCAACACTTTCAAAGTTTATTGTTTATTGCTTTTCTTTCTAAACTAACATTATATTTTTGTCTTCATTTTGTAGGGCATCTATTCTAACATTTTATTTGATATGGAAATATTTATCAAAATATTCCCTAACATTTTTTATTCAATATTCTTTTGTCCATATCCTAGCTTAACATTTTTTTTTGAAATATATTTTATTTTTTTGACTAATTGATTCTAACTTACCAAAACCAAAAAATGCTACAACACAATCAATTTGTAAACTTTGACCTCTTAAATGACCATGGGCCTAACTATGATAGTAGACCTTTATCCTTAATTATAAACTTTGCCATGCAAAACAAGCACATGCACGAGAATTGCAATAGTGAAAGCCACTCGCTTTTTGGCAAGAGTAAAACAACTCTCTTCTTATAGGATTTAAATAGGGATTTACTCCTTTTAAATTATAAATATAACACTGAAAAATTCTATCATAACTTAACTATAACTCTCTCTGCTACCATTAGTAAGTTCCATACCAAGGTGTCATATAAAAAGAAGAATAGAACTACCAACCCTTGATATGATAAGGATTTGCAAAATTGCTAGAAAAGCAATTACGGATGCTCCTAATGAAACCTTAAATCCTTATAAGATAAATGCATACAAAGATCTTAGTAAAAGATGGAAAAGCTACTAGAAAGGAATTTACTTTAATCCCTAATGATGGGTGGTGAGACCAATCGAAACATAGGGCATCATTAAAATCGCACACAACATATATCCAAAAACTTATATCAACAAGGCATTTGGGATTGAGTTTATGTGCTTAAGAAGGATAAAGGATAATATATTCTTATTACACCAGTCAACCACTTTAATAACAACTTGATGACCATTTCAGGGTGGGGGGTGGGGGGTCTATGCCCCTACCCCCTATGCTTGCTCCTAATATAGATGCTTTTAACTAATTAATTACAAATGGGTTAAGGTTTTAGAAGGAAAATGCTTCTCATTACATTAATAAATTAGAGGAAATGCCAAATGTGGAGGTATTTGCACCTTAGTTAATAACTTGATCTCTACAAATAGCCGAGCATGGCTTGGTCATCCAGTTCATGGGTATCTCACAGTCCTCGCGGTTTGTGAGTTTGTGGGCGGAAAAATTTGGAAACTCATGATCAAGGGTTCTTTCACTTTGACCATCTACAAAAAAATGGTTTTTTACTTTCTTCTTCAAAAATAAGGCAAATCGAAACCTAATCTTAAGAGGTGGGCCTTATTTCATGGGGGCTCAAGAGTTATATCTAGATCGGTGGAGTTTATATTTTAACTTAGTAAGTGATGTTCCACATGCAGTCCCAATATGGGTGATACTAGCCTTACATTTTTAGAATGATACCACTTTCATAAGTATTAGCAATTCCCTTGGCAAGTATATCGATCTTGTTGAACCATAAGAGGGGATTTTACCTGCACTAGTATTTGCATGGAAGTGGATCTAGATAAGGGACTCCCAATAGCCATAAATCTCAATATGGATAGTTGGTCCCATATCCAAGAGTTAGACTATGATCAAATTCAATTCAAATGCAATGTATGCCATGAATATGGCCACTTTGTAAGAAGCTAAAAAAAGAAACTAGAGGAGCAAAAAAATCAAGGGGAGGAAGGAGAACAATGGAAATAATAAGAAAATGAGAAGAGGCATAGTAAAAAAAAAAAAAATTGACCAAGGCAACTATATCAAACTAGTAATAAAGGGAAATAACTAACCCCCCCTAAAAAACCAATAATGTACGTAGAGAAGGAACTAGAAATGGGAAGAAAGAGACTAGTAACAACTATGAGGCATTAAATATGGTGAACGAAGAAGGGAAAATTCCACAAAATATCACCTTGTAAGAGAGAGATAAAAAAATTGGTATTATATATCTAGATCTAAAAATAATTGATGAAATATGCCCCCATTAGAAGAATATGTGGTGCCAATGCAACATATCATGGAGTCTTCTATGGGGGAGGAAGAATTCCTCTCCCCTAAAAACACTGAGATGGTGTAACCTTTTCCGAGTTTGGTATATGAGAAATTAAAGGATGAGAAGGAAAAAAAGCTAGAGAGGCTCCAACGAAAGGCAGGTCAAAAGACTAATAGATAGGTACTATTGGAGAAAACAGAAAACTATAAGAAAAATTGGCAATTAGTCAGTTCTAGACCTAAAGCTCAAAGGATATAGAAACATAAAAAAAACATGAAACTCTACCCGTTAGAAAGTGGAAATTCATACAAGTAGGAAGTAATGAAGGTTCTCTCTTGAAATTGTAGGGAATTAGGGTCATAAACAATAATGGAGGAGGTGGAGTCATTAATTAAGAAAGAATGACCCTTAGTTCTCCTGCTCTAGGAGACAAATGGGGAATCAAGACATCCTTCAAAAACAAAATAAGATTTAGAATGGTAGTGGGATTGTTTCTATTAGTTTAAGGGGATCCTTTAATGGTGTGTCCACCCTATGGGCTCAATCATCACTCAGGTTTCTTGATCTAAGGTTTTTCACCCACTGGTTAGCTACCATATTTCTTATTATCCCCTCAAATTAGGTATGCTATTTTGTTAATATCTATATGCCAGTATAATTTCAAGAAAAAAAAGAATGTTGGGATTCCATTTTTGGCTCTGATTGCATCTTTGGAGGAGATTTGAATACAACTATGCATCATTGGGAACATAAATGGGAATGTTCTATTAGAGGCCAACTTCAGGAAAATTTGGAATACATAATCCATAAATTGAATTTTCTAGACATAAAACATTCCTCTAAAAAATTTAGTTGGAGCAACAAATGATCTGGACCAAGCCATATTGTTTCTCATTTAGATAGATTCCTACTAGAAAAGTCATTCTTGTCTAAAAAAATATTGGTTTATTCTAGAATCCTTCCTTGGAATAGTTCAAACCACTAACAAATTGTTCCTGAAATCACTAAAAATATTGGTGTTTGTCCCCTTCCCTTCTGTTATTGTCAAATCCGGGAAAGAATGGTGGGGTTTAGTGATTTGGTAAATGAAGTTTGAAGTGAATGGGTCATGGGCATCCTGGTGATGATCTGGGAACACAAGATTAAGCGATTAAAAAAAACATAAAAAATTGTGCTAGAGAACAACAGATGGAGATAAAATCAATGATACATGAACATGAAAAGAGAATGGCCCTATGATAACTGACCTTCTTAAGGAAGAAAGGGAAGAATGTTCATCTTATCATAAAGCATTAAAAGAGGAAGAGGAAATTTGGAATTTAAAGTCTGAAAGTATTTGGTTAAACTTAGGAGATATGAATACAAAAAACAATCTTAAAAAGGCAACGAACAAAGTATGGAAAAATAACATCGAAGAGATAACAACAAGAAGTACTAAAATCTCATAATTTTCTCAACTCAAGGAGAAGGTTGTTAGTCACTTTAGTGATTTCTATAGCGCCACAACCCCAGACAGCTTTGAAACAGATTTATTAATGTTGGAACATATTCTAGAATCTATATCTCAAGAGGATATCCTTACTTTGATAAAAGATCCTATCAAAGCGGAAATTGAGCAGAAAGTATTCTCTTTCAACTTAGACAAAGCTCTAGGACGAGATAGATTTTCTACCCACTTCTATCATCAATTTTGGTAGGTAATTAAATTTGATTTTAGCATAATGGTGGGTTACACTTTTTAGAATAATTACATGGTAGTGGAATTAACCGTTCCTTATTAACAATGATTCCAAAAGAATTAAGCCTTGCTTCTTTTTCAAGATTCAAGCCAATTTCTCTTTGCAATGCTTCTTATAAAGTGATTTAAGAGATTTTGGCTAGAAGACTAAAGCCCCTTCTTCCAAAAATAATATTGGAAGATCAAGAAGGTTTTGTGCATTAGGGGTAAGTATTTTATAACATCATTCTTATTCAAGAGGGCTATCAATTCCAATCAAAATCGAGGAGACAAAAGCATGATTATCAAACTTGACATGGCAAATGCCTTTGACAGAATGGGTCATGAATTCCTATTTAAGATGATGACAAAATTTGGCTTTGATGCTAAATTCATTGATGGGGTTTCTCCTTGCATAAAATCACCTTGGATTTCTCCCCTGGTTAAAGGGAGAGCAAGTGGGTTTTTCTATGCCTCACGAGGCCTTCGCTAAGGATGCTCCCCTTTTTATATATCATTATGGTGATTTTTCATAGCCGCTGATTGGAATTTGAAAGAAGATGTGAGCAGCTCCAAGGAATCAGGTTTGTCAGAGGTATCAAGAGCATCAACCACTCTTAATTTGTTGATGATGTGCATTTTATGGGTGGAGCTTCTTTGATAATAGAAAGAAAAATTAAAAAGAGTTATGAATAATTTTCTTGAATCTTTAGGAGGTAAAACAAATTCTAGGAAATCTCATATTTATACATGGAATATTTTGATTATAAATCAAAGGAAAATTGGAAGAATAATGGGATTTCAATTGGTGGAAACATGGAAAGAATTTAAGTATTTAGGCATTCATATTTTCCTGAAATGACACTCAACCCAAGCTTGGAAAATCATTTTTTAAAAATTCAAAGGAGAATGCATTTCCTTGGGGTCTAGATGCCTCAACCCTACAGGGCATGTTTTTTTAATCAAAGAAGTTCTCTCTACTTTACCACTTTATAAATTCTCAACGCTTCTTTCTCGACAAAGCATTCTCTCTGTTATGGCAAATGAAATTCATAAGTTTTTATGGGAAGGAGGTAAAACAACTACAAAAAAATCCCATCTGATTAAATGCACTACATTGAAGCATATTAAAAAAAATGGAGGGCTTTGCATAAGGTACCCTATGCTAGTTGATAAAGAAATAGGGGGAAAACTAGTTTGTAGAATCATCACTCAAGAAGAAGACTGACGGAAGGCAATTATCAAGGAAAAATACATTCAAGGAGAAAGAATAAGAAGTCTGGATTCAATTCAAGCCTCAAGAGGGTGCTCCTTGATATGGAAATTATTTATAACAACAACCCATCTCATTCGTTTAGGTATATATTGGAAGCTAGGAAATGGGGAAATTATAAACTTGTGTATTGATAAAATAATGGATCGGTAGTCACTGGAATGTTTCTAGGAGTTTCTTCCTCTAAGATAATTCTTATGTACTCGAATAAAATTCACCCTTACCAATTTCCAGTTGGGATGAGGAAGCTAATTAGTTTGTATGGAACCTTATAAATATTCCACTAATGTTCAACACTTGGCCTTTAAGCTACATGATCAACTGGTGGGATGCACACCATGGAGATTGAAGGAAGCAGACCAAGTAGGATGGAATGCCTTGGTTCATTCGATGAAGTAGGGATATGACACTCTACTATTCTAGTCTTAAGTTCACTCAAATCTCAACACTTGGAAAATTTTATGGAAATCTAATGTCAATCGAAAGGTAAAATATTTTTACTCGTTTCTTGCACTTAGAAAAATTTTGACAGTTGAGAATTTAAGAAAGAGAGGCATTCATGGTCCCTCTTAGTGTCATATTTTCTTGAATAAAGAGAAATACATCTCCCATATCTGTTTGAATTGTGATTATACTAGAGAGGTTTGGATGGAAGCAATTGGCATAATCTCTAGTAGAGTGAAATGGTCCTCTAATTTTCAAAAATCTTCTCTTCCTAGACAAAAAAAGTATGCTAGGAGATCTTTGAGGAAACCGCTCTTCAAAAATTATTGGGAAGCTCTCCCAAAATTTATATGTTGGAAAGTATGGTTAGAAAGGAATAATGTATTTAATAACATGAATACTCCTCCCCACAACACAATGATGAAAGAAATCTCATTATTTGTTGATTTTGGAGCTCAAAAGATAGATCATAACTCTCCTCAACAAACCTTTTAGAAAATGGAATGTGATTGGATCGAAAAGTTTATAGTTTTGGAAAACTTTTCCCAAAGCACAGGATGAAACAAGCCTTAAGCAAATGAAATCTAGAAGTGAAGACTACCAAAGTTAGAATTAAGAGCATGGAAGAGATCATGACAAGGATGGATTCTCTATTTTTATGGGTAATCCAAACGAAACCCGGGGGTGGAAGGAGGGGGAGGGTTAATCTAAGGCTCCAAGGAGGAAAACGCATTCAATTACTCATGGGGTATTATTCATATGACAAATCAAGAAAAGTTATATGGTCTCTACCAGCGAGTTTTGTTAGCTAAATAACATCAAGTGGGATCAATTACAGTTATGGGATATTCTCTTCTAATCCCACATCATTTGGTCAAAAGATCCCTCCCAAAGGAGAAATCTATGGAGAACATCATGAAAAGAATCAGGAAAATTGTGAAACATATCCCATCCAAAGCATTCCATGTACTAAGAGACTTCAATAGAAAAGCAGACAAGTATGCTAACGAGGGGTGTAAATTGAAGGTAGGTGAAATAAAGATTAATAGCCAAATTAGGCCTACTATAATTCCCTAATGGCGAATGAAGTCTATTAACAAATTTCCCTAGTAGCATTATGTGTTGTAAATTTTGTGTTTTATTGGGGAAGCTTTGTAAGGTATTCACCTAAAAAACCTTTATCTTTTTTACTCAGATATATTATACTCGAGAAAATCATTTATTCCTATTGGAAAGGAAGAAACTATTGGAATTTTTTGATGAACAAGCTCTGTAATTCCCGATGTAATTTCTATGAAGTAGGAACATAATTATATAATACAAATATTGTTTCTAGTTAAAAAAATAAGAAGGAAAAGGGATGACATGTGCAAGCAAGGCTATTCTCAACCCCTAATGGAAAAACTGAAATTCAATATAGTTGGGGGTTAGGAAATTGCGCAAGTAATGTAGTAAAGGCATATGGATTATAGTAAGGGATCCTTCTAGCTAAAGAAGAAAATATTGAAGATTCGGTGGTGTGGGGAGATTCTCAACTAGCCATCCATCATCTTGTTCATGGATCTTTGCCTAAGGATTGCAAGTTGTGAAACATTATTGATCGAATCAAGAATCTAAAACTAGTTTTCTCTGCTATTAGCTTCTTTCATGTGCTCATAATTAACAATCATTAGGGCAATTTTGAGGTCTAAAATGGGAATCCTAAGGAAATTATAAAATAATAGTGGAAATAATAAAATAATATTAGATTGCATCATCAAATTTTAGAGGTAAAAAAGAAAAAACTAATTTTTCAACTCGTATTTTCAACCTATCTCCCTATGGATTTACTCAAATTTCGATCGGAAACACTCGTTGCATGCAAAATTTGATTCCTCATCCAAGAAGTACCCATGATGCATATTTTTGATGGCCCCTACTACACGAAAAATGAGAAATACATGAAAAACATTATTGTAATAACGTTTTTTCTTGTATTTTTCATTTTTTTGTATAGCATGGTCCATCAAAAGTATGCAACATGGGTACTCCTCGGATGAGGAATTAAAACTTGCGTCCAACGAGTACTCCCACTCAAAATTTGACTAAAACCTTAGGGAGATAAGTTGAAAATACGAGTTGAAAAAGTATTATTATTATTATTTTTTTTATTATTTTTTATTATTTTTTTTATTTTTATTATTTTTAATTTTTATTTTAATTTTTACTTTTTACTTTTTTAGTCAAAAAATGGTGAATCATCCCCATGTTGACATCATCATCTTGATCGTATTGGTTCTTATAAAGTTTATTTTGGTTGTACATTTTTCTTAGGAGGCTCATTTTAGACCTCAAAATTCCCCTAATGTTTGTTGTAGTTGATCTCGTCAATAAAAGTGTAAACTTAAATGCAATAGTCCATATGAGAAATGACATTCCTTCCCTCGCAACTATTCCATAACAATGGGTTTGATATGTAGTGTATTTTTTGTTTGTATCTACAGGTCTTTTGGAGAATCTACACCTCCAAAGACCCTACGTCCTTTAGGAAAGTAAAACAAATAATAGATATTGAAAATAAAGATCATTGTGAGGTTACAAGTATAGTTGGCCTTAAATGATTTTCAATGTACTCACCTATTGTATAGGTTGTGATCCAAGTGCTGATTTTGATTTAATACAATATTATCGTCACATTTAAAAAACAAAAGATACTATATAAGTAAAAAACAAGAGTAGTTACTGCACCTCTCTAAGTCTTATCTTAGAAAGTTATGAAGGAAAATTTTGATTCATAAGACTAAAGAAAATCATTTGATTCCCTTGAAAAATTGGAATATTTACCTTAAAAAACTCTATGAATCCCTTAACACCGTGGAAACCATTTTGAATGTCTCTATAGAGGATGATATATTTTCTTTGGAAGATATTGAGTTTGGAGTTAAGCATCTCGCTAATGGGAAAGTTAAGGATATTGACGATCCATATTTAAACATGAACGCAACAAATTACAGATACAACCATAAATATAGAGATGCAACAAAAATAACGCTTCATTTCATTAATATCAAATACTGAAATATTCTTACAAACAAAATGGAAATAAGATTAGCTTGGGCGATGGTAGCTTATCTCTGAGAAGAGATGTGGTGGCTACATCCCTCTAAACTGAGTTACAATGAGGCTCAAGGGATTTTTTATTATTGAACAATAAGAGAAAATCATAAAGAACCAAAGCCCTAACTCGAGGAGATCTAACACCTAGAGTTTATGGGCCTTGTTGGGGTTAGTTGGGCAGCCAACTTCTCAGGGTTTTAACTTGGTCATTTGATCTTCGTTTGACGCATATGATACCTTGTTGGAAATATCTCTCCGAGGAATACAACTAATAACACAATTTCCTTTGAAATTGCTAGAGGAATTTTGCCCAAAAAACACCGTTTAGGGCCTCAAAATGACTTTGGAAGTTCAAGACTAAAAAAACTGTCAAAAAATAGTAAATTGTGCTACAATTAAGGAAACTGGAAAAAAAAAATGTGAAAGGACAATGGTGAGGGTCCAAGTAGAGTAGGCGAGTGGCCACCAATATCCACCTAGATCAGTACTTCCCCCTTAGGAAGCAATGGTCTCCATTGTGTTGAGTTCCTCCATGAGATTGGGAAACTTCTGTTGAACTTGGTCCTTGGTGAACCATTTGCCTTGGTGTAGGAGTTGGATGAATTTGACAACTCAATATAACTGAATATTTTGCTGGTGAGTGTTATTGATTTGTGTTTCCATGATCTGATCAGTTTCAACTTGTTCCATGTAGTCTAGATTTAACTCTATTGGTGTGAGTTATTTTGCAATGTCAGATGTATCTAGTAATGGTGGCAAGTATGGCCGAAGGCGATCCACATTGAACAATGGGTACAGGCCAAGGAATGGGGGAAATCTGAGCTCAAAATAATTATCTCCCACAACCTTGGTCATGGTATATGGACCATATCAAAGTGGGTGAATCTTGCGGTGGGGCTGAGCTAGGCGCTCCTTCTGCAAATGTAGCCAAACTTTGTTGCCTACCTAGAACTTGTGTGGCACTCGATGTTGATCATGCCACTACTTATACTTAGCATTGGCTTTGTCCAGTATTTCATGGACCTATTGGCAGATGTGTTGAATGTGCTCAATGAAGCTATTTTCCTTGTCGAATTTGGATTGGACATGTGTTGAATATGCCTGAGTCACTGCAAATGGTATGGTCACATCAATGGGACATCGTGGCTGGAATCCCAACCCACCTTAAAAGGGTTGTGGCGAGTTGAGTTATGGAGAGCTTGGTTATAGCTGTGTTGGACATAGGGGAGGCTCTCATCCTATGTGCGTGGATTCTTTGAGTTGTACATGTGCAGGATATGTACGATTCATCCTGTTGATGACCTTTGTGTTATTCGATCTGCCCATAGAGAAAATGTTAAATATTTATGCCAGTTTTTTCTGACTTTGATCAATGGTTTGTTTGATGATCCCTATGAGATTTTTATTTTTAGATTCTGCTAAACCATTTCCCCGAGGATAATAGTTAGTAGAATATTTAAGTTTAAAATCTCTTTTAAGAGCAAATTCTGCCATAACATTGCCTATGAAATAAGATGCATTGTCAAACATGAGGGTAGTTGGTAGACCAAATATGGTAATAATAAACTTGTCAATAAATTCAATGATGTTTTCAGAATTGGATACCTTAATTGGAATTGCTTCCACCCATTTTGTGAAGTAATCAATTGCTGTAAGGATATATCTATGTTGCTTTGAAGAGTGAGGAACGATCTCACCTATTATGTCCAATCCCCACTGTTCAAATGGTTGTTCAATGTTGATTGACTGCAATGGTAATGCGGGTTTCCTCTGTCTTCCAGCGACTGTTTGACAAATTTTACATTTCCTTACATATTCGTGTGCATCTTTGAATATGGTTGGCCAATAATAGCCAACACGCAGGATTTTATGTGTTGTTGTGTCTCCTCCAAAATGTCCACTAGTTGGTCCATCATGGAGTTCCTGCAAAACCTTTTCTACCTCAGATTTTTCAAGGCATCTAAGTAAAACAGAATCATAATTCTTCCTAAACAAAACATCTTTGATGATTTCATATTTCTTAGCTTTTATCCTCAAAGCCCTTTTTCTTTTGTAACCGAGTTGCATTGGGGCATATCCATTTTTCAAGTAAAATATGATATCAACATATTTAGATTCAGTATCATTGAGGCTTACCTCACATATTTGTATATCATCACCTAAATCTTGTAGTGCTGGTAAGTTGGATGCTCCTGCTAACATTCTGCAAAAGCCTTGACCTTTAACAATTTTAGTTGGTCCGATCTCAATGTCATATTCTTGTAGTGATGTTACCTAATTTGCTCTTTTCTCACCTACTTCTCTTTGCATTAGTAAATTTCTCACCACTGAGAATGGGGCTACTACCTTAGTGGGAGTTTTGAGAAGAAAGGGTCTGAAATGTTTTATTGATTTGAAAACAACAAAAGCTTGTTTTCCAACATATGAATTCAACCCCCTGCAAATTGGAACTAAAAAAAGAAATTGCTGCTTCGATTTTGTCATCATTGACTTGTGTCAATATAATTGCATATGATGTCTTAGAAGCAAAAGTATATAAAATGAAATGATTAGAAAAATTTGGAGTTACTAAAGAGGAAGAATTTATAATTGCTTGTTTAATTAGATTAAAAGCTTCATGCTCGGTATGTCCCCATTTAAAAACATATTTTTTATTAATCATAGATTGGAGGGGTAAAAAAATTCGTGTAAAGTCATGGACAAATCTCTTAACAAAATTTATCTGACCTAGGAAAGATTGCATGGATTTTTTATTATGAAGCTAAGATATTTCAGAAATTTCTCTTATCCTATCAGGATCAATGTGAATTCCTTCTTTAGATATGATAAATCCAAGGAGTTTTCCTTCACTCAAGGCAAAGAAGTATTTCTTGGGATTTAGAGAAATTCAATATCTCTCACAATGCTCAAAGGTTTGTTTTAAATCCTTTAAATAATTACTACGTTTTTTTGAATACACAGTTATATCATATAAATAAATTACCACTGATTTATTCACCAAACCTTTGAAAGCTATATCCATGGCTCTCTGAAATGTTAAACTAGCATTGATTAACCCAAATGGCATCTTTTGGTAGGCATAGGTTCCCCATTTGGTTCGAAATGTGGTCTTTAGCCGATCATATGGATGTACTAGAATATGATTATAATCCATCCAGAAAAGACATCAGTTCTGAGCCTGCAACTGATTGTAGTATCTGTTGCATAGGAGGTAATGGAAAGTTGTCCTTCTGACAAGCTTTGTTGAGATTGCGAAAGTCTATACATATTAAAATATCACCATTCTTTTTTCTAACTGGAACAAGGTTAGAAACCCATCTTGAATGCCTAAAAGGAAAAATTATTTTGGCTTTGAGAATATTATTCAATTTAGATTTGATCTGATTTTCTAAATTCTGATGAATCTTTCTCAACTTCTATTGTACAGGATTTTCATTGGATATCATGGGAATGGTATGTTGAATGATGGAAGTATCATATGTCTTAAGGTCTTCATAGTTCCAAGTAAAAACATTTTTGTATTTCTTTAACAAATTAATAAAGGCTAGTCTTTCATCAGGTGTAATACCAAGTCCCAGATTAGTATTTTGAGGTTTAAGATCAGTTCCAAGATTAACTAATTCAAACCTCAAAGTTGAACTCTAAAGTTTTGAGTTAGTAGGTTTCTTGAATCTGCCCTTAAGATCATATAAATCTTCCTGTTTAACCACAAATTTAGTTATGGAATTTGCAATTGTTTCTTTCTTAAGCTGGTTGTCATGCTAATATTCATCTATTATCTGGTCATCATAAGAGCCTTAAGATGTTAGAAATTTATGTTATTTGAATCATTATTAAAAACTCGCCAATTGGTGATATTGTCGGGAATAGAAGGCCTAAAAATTAATTCAATAGAAAAACGATCAGGGCTATAATATCTCGGTGGAATGAGCTTGGATGCAATGCTAGCTAAAAGAATGTCACTTACATTTTAAAGTCCCGGGATTGGGGAAATGTTCAAATACTGTAAAATGGGAGGTGAGATCCTAGACTAGTGATTGATAATGTTTGAAATATCCAAAGAGACAATGTATAGTATTCCTCACGTGTTTAATTACAATTTCAGAATCTCCAAACACTTGAAGATATTTGATATCCAGGTCGATGGCTTTGTACAACCTTTAAACTAAGGCTTCATATTCGACAGTGTTATTTGTGCATTCAAATTCAAGTCTACATGCTAACATAGTTTTTCCCCTTTGGGACTAACCAATATGCAACTTTCTCCAGATCCATCGCTAGATTTAGATCCATTAAAAAATAATTTCCAAAATAAAGACCCAACTACAGGTTTATCTGCAAAATTTATACACTTAGAAGAATACGTTTGAGAATAATTTTAAACTTGTGATATAACAAAATTCTCCAAAAAGGGTGAGGTATTTTCATTAAAATTTCCTAGAGATGATTCAACTGAGTAATTTCCAATGATATTGTTTTTGTATGTGACGACCTCATTTTCTCCCTCCAGTTCAGTAATGATATACTTTTGATGTCTCTCACGGTCAACCCTTATTTGATTTGGCTTACCGTTATAAGGAAGCCACATATGGGACCAGTCGGTTCCGAAATAGCCATGAATCTTTTCTAGCCAATCTCTACTAAGGATCAAACCATAGAATTCTGGGATATCGACCATAAGAATGTTAATAACTTGACATACTTTCGGGTTTGATGAGAGTGTAATAGTGACTTGATTGAGTTCTCCTATAACTTTGACTTGAGATCGGTCTAACTGCATGATCTGAACATCAGATTTTTGGGGGTTCCACATTCAATTTTGCAATTTTTTTTTTTTGGTAGAATGTTGGATGAAACTCCATAATCAACTAAACAATTGTGCAAATGCTTATTGAAAAATTCAAAAGTCAAAACAAATGGAGGTGCATGGGATTTGGATCTTCCACCTATTAGAGAAATATCAGTTGAACTCATTTTGTGTGATGAGGTAGTAGGAAGCCTTCCCATTTTTTGAGCAGCCTATGAGATTACAACAACGGGAAGAGGAGAAGTAGAAACTGCTTTTAACTCTTTGAGCAATAACTTCTATTGATGTTTTAACTTGCTAAGCTCGTGGAATGTAATATTAGCCCTAGTATTTTTCATATCTTCAACAATGTTGTATTCCATTTCATCAGATACTAACATAGTTTTGGCTGAAGGTGAAGATTTTGATTGAGGAGGAGTCGTTTGAGTGGATTTGGGAGAATATTTCTTACCCATTGCTTTATCTTTGGGAGATGGAATTGATGATTTTTGTTTTTGATTTGTTTGTGGCAAATCAACAGTGCTCCTACTTCTGGTAGTGACAGGTAATGCGTCTTGTGATTCTTCATTAGGAAGAATGAAATCCCACATTCCTTGTAATTCAACCACTTCTTTGTCATCAGTTTGTTCTTCCGTTGTTGAGATTTCCTCTTCCTCTTTCACTGGACATAGTTTAAGGACCTTTTGTATACCTTCAAGATCAAAAGGATATTTAGGTGTTTTCTTCTTGGATTTGTCCCTGAAAGTAACCTTCTTTGATTTTATTTCTTATAATGCATTCTTCTTATCTAAAGCTAAAATGCGTTTTTCTATAGCTATGGATTCTTTCATGTTTTCTGCTAAAGTAGGTTTGGTAGCCCTATCGACAAAAATAGCTGCATTTGAGGGAAGAGCAAAAATGTGCCATTCATTTTGAACTTCATCACTGAGTTTGGATGCCGTTGGGATCTTATTCAATAACTTATTAAAACGTGAATTGAAGTCCTTAATTGGTTCTCTAGGTTCAGCTTTCAAGTTGAAGAGATCATTGAGAATAGTAGTTGTTGATTGGTCATCTCCAAACTTGGCTAGGAACTCCTCTTGATAGGCATACCAACTACTAATGGAACTAGATGGTAATGAAAATCACCATGATCCTGCTGATCCTTGTAAGTTATAAGGGAATAATATTACAACTGCATCTTCTTCTACCACTGCATTCAGATTTATGGACAACATGAAGTTATTTATGTGTTCTTCAGCAGGTAGACCATCATCAGGGTTGAATTTTGGCAACCATTTTTATGGATGTGCAGGTAGTGGATGTAATGGTCCTGTCATTCAAACAACGCTTGGATTTTTCCATGGTCTTTGAGCCATCGTGGGTTTCTGTGTAGAGGAAGATGTTCAATTAGTTGAAGGTGATTGGATAGAGGAGGCTTGCGCTCCAATACCAGTGTAAATCACGATCTGGAGTTGTGAGGTGGATGATTGGTTTTGTGATGAAGATGATGGAATGAATGAGGGTGTTTCAGGTGATGATGAAAGAATCTCATTATGAGCTTTAGGTTGTGCTTTCTTAGTTTTCCTTCTACGGTGAGGTAGAGTAAATTCAAAAGGGGGAATCCCAAATTTTTCGCTTTTTGATCTGGTTAACCTTTGAGAGGAAGGAAATTGAGAAGAAACACTAGCTTGGGATAATTCACATTCTTCTTGAGATAGGGAAATCCCTTGCAGTTTATGGATTAAAGACTGAACTTCAGGTGTTTCTGTAGAAGAATATTGATTTGATTTCTTTGGAAAAACAATAGTTGATTCAAAATATTTCTTTACAACTTCACGCCTAGGATTTGGGGATTTGAAATGTGACCGAGAAGTTGGAGGTGGTGGTGAGGGAGTATTAATCTTAGAATGGATTTCTGATTTATATTTTCTTTCCATTCATAGCCAGACCCTCCTTTTAGCACTAAAACGTTGAAGCCTAAAAAATAGTTGTGACAACATGGGGGAAAACCACTCGGTCTGAACTTTGAAAGCAACTCCTTTTCCGTTTGGTATAGTGGCTTCGACTGGGGATAATGGGACCAATTTCCCACGGAGGGTTGATTTGATAATATTGATGGGGTGAAATAGGATGTAACGGGAAATGATTCAGCTAAGTGTAATCAAATCTAACTACTAAACACATGCATATAACTTAATCTAACATTATCTCACTATAAATATACCCGGGAATAAAATATGATATGTGATCTAAAAAGATGTCTTACAACAATTGGTAATAAATACCATTCAAATGCCAAAAGAAATGAAATCGTTTAATGATAATTGTCTTGGATGAATAGTTAGAAAAAACAATTAAGAGAAATATATCGCATATGAAAATCGTTAGTGTATTAAAAAACAGAATCAGAGTTAACATCATACAGAAGTGCAATAATGAAAAACTATAATTCTGACTTTCATACATAAAACAATTAAAAGAAGAAGTATTGCTTAATACATAAATAAAACATAATGATATGATAAAAGTGTTGGGTGTGGAGCATGATTGTTTAGAGGTCTTTGTTTCAGCCGGATGTATACCCCAGGAAGTTTGTACACCCCTCCACGCGGGGGGGTGCGAGGGGGATTGTCCCCCCGCGGGGGTCGGGGGGCCCAATCCCCCTCGGCTGGGGGGTTCGGGTCAGCGGTCCCTCGGCGGGGATTCGGGGGCATCGCCCCCGAAGCTAAAAACAGATGTAAAATTGCCTTGTAAAAGCATAGTAATTTCTAGTCAATCTGGGCCATTCATTAGGCAGATGATCTAACGGTAGAAATTATGATTAGTTTAGGGTTTTTTGCCCTAGAAGGCAACCCCTCTCTTTGTATGAGGGCACTGTATTTGAGGTTGTGTAATAGATGTGTATTCTCTGAGTGAGAAACGGAGAGGTGAGACTGTGAGAGAAAACAGAGGATATTACAACAGATCTACTGTAGGTTGTGTCTGTTCCTTTTGCTGGATAATAGAAAGGAAGGACTAGCTGTTCGGTGTGGACGTAGCCCAAACTGGGTGAATCACGTATATCTATGTCTCTTTGGTTTTATTCATTTTCTGTGTTTATATTTATGCAATATTCTATGTGTTCCATTGCTCTGTAATATATAATTTTCTAACAATTGGTATCAGAGCCGAAGGTCTATTGGCTGATAAACTCGTAGGAAAGAAGGGTTCCTCGTTCGAGTGGGAACAATGGTGGGAGATGGTAAGTTTAGGTTCGAGAAATTTAACAGCCAAAACTTCTCATTATGGAAGACGAATATGGAAGATTATCTGTATCAGAAAGATCTGTACCTACCAGTGGGCGGAAAAACAAAGATGCCGACGGGTATGACAGATGAAGAATGAAACCTTCTTGATAGAAAGGCACTCAGAACAGTACGGTTGTGCCTCGTAGCATCGATTGCCTTCAACATTTCGAAGGAAACAACGACTGAGGGTTTGATTAAGGCGTTGAAGAAACTATATGAAAAACCCTCGGCCTCAAACAAGGTATTTCTTATGAAACGATTATTTAATATGAAGATGTCAGAAGGTGGATCTATTACAGACCATTTAAATGATTTTAATACTGTTACAAGTCATTTATGTTCTATAGGGGTAAACTTTGATGATGAACTTAGAGCTTTGTTATTCTTGTGCTCATTGCCAGAAAGTTGGAATGGTTTAGTAATGGCCACTAGTAACTCTGTTTCTGGATCTAGTACTTTAAAGTTTGATGATGTTGTCGGTGCTATCCTTAGCGAGGAAATGCGATAGAAAAGTTCCCGTGAGACATCAGGTAATGCTTTGAGTGCAGAGTCTAGGGGAAGAAAAATGGAAAGAGGAAAGAGCTCAAGATATTGCAGTAAATCAAGGAAAGGAAGATCTAAGTCCAGATCGGGGATAGTGTGCTGGAAATGCAGAAATAAAGGACACCTAAAGAAAGACTGTAGATCTCGGAAGGGAAAAGAAGGAGATGCAAAACAAGAAAACAATCATGAAGCAAATGTGACAGGTGAGGTGTTACAAGATGCTTTAATTCTTTCTTTCGAAAATATTACTGATTCCTGGGTGATAGATTCAGGGGCCTCATTCCATGCCACACCTGATAAGAAATACTTTCATGACTATGTTCAAGGAGATTTTGGACAAGTTCGTTTGGGTGATGATAAACCCTGTAAAATTTTTGGAATGGGTAAGTTCTTGTAAAACAGCAGAATGGAAACCAATGGCTACTAAAGGAGGTAAGGCATGTTCCAGATCTAAAGAAGAATTTGATTTCAATAGGGCAGTTAGGTGGTGAAGGTTGTGTGACAACTTTCGCAGATAAAGCTTGGAAGGTTACCAAAGGAGCCCTGGTAATAGCAAAAGGCGAAAAGGTTGGTACATTGTATTTATGCAATGGTATTTCTAACTCTGTTAATGCTTTAACTTCCAAAGGAGCAGATGCATCATTATGGCATCATAGGCTTGGACACATGAGTGAAAAGGGATGAAGATTCTTCACTCAAGGAATTTGTTGCCGGGTTTGAAGAGATTTGGACTTCTGTGAGAATTGCATTTATGGAAAACAGAAGAGAGTCAGATTTCTCAGAGTTGGGAAAGAAAAGAAGAGTGAAAATTAGAGCTTGTGCATACAGATGTATGGGGACCTGCTCAGGTATCATCTCTCGGTGGCTCTCGTTATTATGTTACTTTTATTGATGATGCAACTAGAAAAACTTGGATTTATTGTATTAAAAATAAATCTGATGTATTTGATACTTTCAAGAAATGGAAAGCTTTGGTTGAGATTAAGATAGGAAAGAAATTGAAGTGTCTCAGATCAGAAAATGGAGCTGAATATTGTAGCAAAGAGTTTGATTGGTACTATTCAGGGCATGGAATTTGTAGAGAGAAAATAGTTCCAAGAACACCACAAGAAAATGGTGTGTCAGAAAGGATGAACAAAACAATCATGGAGCGTCCAAGGTGCATGAGATTGCATGCAAGATTGCCTTTACAATCTTGGGCAGATGCTGTAGATACTGTTATTTATTTAATAAACAGAGGGCCTTCAAGTTCCTTGGATGGTGGTGTTCCAGAGGAAGCATGGACAGGTAAAAAGGTAAACTAGTCTTTTTTAAAGCCTTTTGGTTGCAAGGCCTTTGTCCATATTAATAAAGAAAATAGAACAAAGCTTGAGGCAAAGTCAAAGAAATGTACCTTTATTGGATATGGTGTTAATGATTTTGGTTATCGCTTATATGATTACGAAAATC